>RJWT010026826.1:0-15692 GCA_004365215.1 Cuniculus paca | reverse complement strand
TGGTTCCAGATGAATTTTAAGAATGATTTCTCTAGATCTGCCTCACCCACTTTTCTTTGCATTTTTGATTAATATCTAATAAATAATTGGTCACAAGGATTTACACTTACGCTTCCTTTTAAGAATTTTATAGCTTTGGTTTTTACGCAGTGAAGACAGTCTATTTATGAGCTACAAGGCCAGTTCTGAGGATGTAACCTTCCTAGACTCTTTTATTCTTATGAAGCAATAGATACACTGTTTTAACTTTCTATATGGTGTGAGATAAGAATCAAATTTCATTGTTTTACATATGGGATGTATTCTTGACTAGTACTTTTGTGTTGTGGAATACTTAGCAAAGTCTTGCCAATTATGAAATTTCCAAACCAGGAAACTGATTATTTAAGTTACTTTTAAGCTTGTACTAGTTGGAGCCATGATTCAGATGCAAATGGGTGTGGTATGGACTCTCATTCGAAAAAAGCCAAAGGGACTATTCAATTATCATGACAGCTTTTCTGTGTAGAATTCCGAGTCTTTAGACTTTGTACTAGTGACTAGAGTCACTGGCTAGACAGTCACATCTTTTAGACAGATGGAGATTTTGGCAGTAATTACAATTGAGTAATGAAATTTGGCTTTCAGGAATCTTGAAACATTGTGTCCTTGGACTGAAGATGGATAATGTGATGACAAGGTTATTTCACGGCCAGTTTCAGAGAGGATAGCCAGTTTTCCTCTGGGAAGTAGCTCTCTTCTTTCCCGAATACCATCGACACTTAAAAGATAAGACTTACCCGATCCCTAAAAATGCTAAAAATTCTGTGTTTTCCACAAAGAAGATACAGAGATTAAAGTGAGTGGGATCAAGACATTTTATTCTTACATAGCAATAGATAAGATCTTTCATTATGTTTTTCCACTCTTAATGGAAAGTTGGACTATTGTGAGCATGCTGGGGTTGCCTCATTTTTAGAATTATCTTTCTACTTTTAGATTTGATTAATATTAAGCATCTAAAGATTTAAATTAGCATTGATACTTGTTGCAACCTCCCTCTCATGCTCCCTAAAAAGAAAATTGTCACGGAAGAACAGTTAAAATATGAGGTCACATTGACCCTGGGGTTCAATTCGAAAGGTCCTGTGCAGACAGATCCTTTGAATCAGTTAAGGGATTATTTGTTTCTCTGAGTTGCTGTGTTTCACATAAAACAGGTGTGAATTGTCGTGGCCCACGTCAAGAGGCTAGCACAGAATGTTGTGCCACTCCTCAGGGTGACAGGAGTTAGGTTTCTATGAAATGAAGACTGCCTATTTTTGAGACCAAATGACAGTTCTAAGAATGTAATCTTGCTAGAGAAGGGACCCCTTGTTCCTTTGGCATGAAGAAAACCCAAGTTGTGTTTCTGTGGCATCACACATCAGCCAGCAGCTCTGAAGGAATTACAGCTTTCCACAGTAGAGCAGAGCCCAAGGCTCTGACTGCTTGTGTTTTCGATCATTCTGTGACTACACCAGCTTTAAATACTGGGCAGAAAGGCCACGGTGAAATGGAGAACTAGGAATTTTTTTTTTGCCTCACATAAACCAAAAGAAACCTTTGTCACTCTAAGCATTTGTCCCTCTGGGCATGAGACTTTTTCTCATTCCATTTATGCTGCTCACTTATTTGTTCATTTCAAATAGTTTAAGAATAATAAACATCTGAGTGGAATTTATTCTGATTGGAGTTTTGCATTCCCAGTAGGAAATAAAGAACTACAGCTTCAACAGACTTGTGCTGTGGAATAAATATTCATTTTTGTAACTCAAGGTAGTGCAACACATTCTGTCCTGGCATGTTGATGTGAACACAGGGGGTGGCCCAGACAGTCCCACACTCACAGTTATAGGGGCTATAGTTTTATCTTCTTTAGTTGAGTACAACATAATAAGAAATCAGATTAAGATGTATGTATTTTTTACCCCTGCAAGAGGGTCTACTAAACAAGCAAACACGCTGTGAACATGTAACACATTATTTTGGAAATAAAATTCTTATATTTTATTTAAAGTAGGCACAGACTTGTGTTGTTGCTGAGATAGATGGAATCTTCATTATATCCACCAGCATTTCTTTCCCAGGAAATAGCTGCAGTACTGAAATCTCCTTTGTTGCCTGTCTGACAAATAAACCCCACGATCTATTTTTGCTGTCCGTATTAAATCTCTATCCTAACTACCATTAGTTTTTGACACATGAAATGGAGTTAGTTATACCTTTACGTAGGTTTTTTATGCTTTAAAATTTTGAAGCAATTGTCCATAAGTAATGTCTAGAACTGTGTGGTAGTACAGTAACAAAGATTCTGTTCTGAAAAAACATTCATTAGTCAGATTCGCTCAAGTCAGACAAAGTGAGTCTTATACACCTCTGACATAAATATATGATGTCAAGCATAAAAAAACCAAACTCACACCCCAAAATACTGTAAATGAACTATTTTTACTTTTATAGTAAACTTAAAATGGTGGTGCAGTACAACAACTGGCATATAGGGGACTGCATGGAGTGAACTGACCAGAACTTTACTTAACTGGAGAAGGGAGGGTAGGGCAGAGTGGTTCATGAGGAGAAAAAAAGAACCACTACTCAGACATTCCTGGCTCATTTTTCCAAGGGGGTAGACAGAATCTTGTCCTCCATCTCCTGTTGCTGATGGTCCTTCATCTCCATCATCTCCCACTTACTCTCCCTCTTCCAGTTAGTAGCTATTCTACTATACAGTAAGCACACAGCAGCACAACTATGACGATGTTCGGCAGACATGTGAGCTACTTCCGCCATTTGTTGCCATGTACCCATGTTGGTAATGCAAGGTCCATTTGTATCTGTGAAAGTTTGCACCTTGAATGTTCGTAAGTCAGGCACTTACTATAAAATTGTCATAGTGGGAGCTTTGAGTAACTGTGAATTGCCATAAATTGTTCTTTGAGTTTGGAAGATGATGATGACAGTGATGCATTTGGTAGTATTTGTTGAATGCTGACCAGGAGCCAAGTATATGCTAATGATAGGCTTGGTATTTTTATTTTTTTATTAATTCTTTGTTATTTTTTGAAATCTAATTTAATCATCAGAAATCAATGATAAAGACTGGAACTTTCATTAGCCATATATAATATGCACAAGGAAACTGAAGCCAGAGAGTTTTGGGAAACCGTTACCAATTGTCCAGGGAGTGAATGACTGGACCACACTGTCTGACACCAAGGGCTCTCCTCTTAATTATATTCTTATGTGTTCATATGTTTATAAAGTATTCTCAGTCTTTTATCTTATTATGCATTTTGCAAAGGATGTTGTTTGGCACTTCAAAAAACAAATATTCATTGCCAAAAACCACATAAGTATTTATCATCCCAAAAAATTGAAGAAAGGAGTCATTTTAATAAGCCATCAATGTGCACTAGATGATATTAGGCCTTCAATGACCTTGGAATCCCATGGCAACTCCTCCTGGAGCACATTGATAAATACACAGGTCCATGCCAGATGATAGATGATAGAAAGTCAAAACTGAACTGAAGCCAGAAAATGCACAGGAAACATCAATTCTTTGACGATATTTAGTGAAAATAAATGTAACCCAATGGGGTTTGTATGCGAGGGAAGGAGTGGTGAGAATGGGCCCAGTTAAACTTTGGCTTCGTGTTTGGAAGCGTGACTGGGTGTTTAGAGGATGCACTGGTACCAGCCCATGGTATTCATTCCTCTGAGGCTGTGGATGTGAGCTAGTGGGAAAGATGCCACCATAGTCCAGGAAAGAGAGATTTGCCAGCATCTCCTCCAGATCTCCCATGTAACTATCATGTAGTCATATTTCCTACCCATATTCTTTTGGAGTTCATACCTAAACTGAACCAGGGCAAAATAGCTTTAATACACAGATGTAGTTGTGCTATTTCTTTTTTTCTTCCCTCCTTCTTTCCTTTCCTTTTTTTCTTTTCTCTATATATTTATTTTTCGAAGTGACAGAAGGATCCCAAACTTTGGGGCCTTCTGTTCCTACCAGACTCATATTCTTATGAGCAGCCACCCTTGTTTCTTTGAGTCTCCATTTTCTTATTTGCAAAACATGGAATTTCTCAACCACGTTGTCAAACCACCAACAAATAGAAGAACAGGACAGTTTCTGGCACATACAGAGTTGCTTAATTCATAATCCTTATTTCAGGTTTTCCTAAAGAAAAGACTTTATTGATAAGAAATCTAAAGTCAACCATTTCTTTCAAGTGAGGATGATTTTGGCGAATATTTACTGAGTGTCCACTAGGTGTCAATACTGGAAATATAGGAATTGACAGGAGCATAGTCATGGAACAACTCGTTGTCTCGCAATGTATGGAGTGCAGTGGAAACACAAAGATGGGGCTGAGTCCTACTTGATAGATCAGGGATAGTCAGGGATGCCCCCTTGGTGTGAATCATGCAGATTGAGCTGGGACTGGCAGGAGAATGGGAAGATGATGAAGATAAGAGAGAAGCGTTACAGGGAACTGCAGTGGCTGGGGATGAGCATTATTGTCATGAATTGATGAAGAGGGTAAGATGGAAGTAAGAGAAACAAGAGATGCTATAATAACTCTGTCATGGGGCATTACATTACCAATATGAACACAGTACAAAAGAACTTTGCCACACTTTGACGACCTTTGGTAAGCCTGCTCCACTTGGCTAGAATTGGTGTGGGGTAAGATGTGGGCAAAGCTCTCCTCAGTGGTCATATGCCTACAGTGTCAGAAAAATGTTACATCCATAGCAGAACAATGACTGCGCTGATACGTGAGTAGGCAGCACTCAATGATGGACCTTTAGCCAGATCAGATGACATGGAGGATAAAGACAGCTTTCTTCAGAGAGAAATAAGCAGAATACATATGAAGTGGAATATGGAGTTTGAGATACATAGGTTTATAGGAAGTGGGAACTGGTCACTGGCAAGAAGACCAGAGTGCCCACATTCTTTTTGGTGGGGACAATGTTGCTCAGTATATCAAGTTTCATTACTCCAACTTGCATGCTTAGCTTTTAATGTAACATTGAAACATGGGATCAGACCTTCTTGATGCTAAAATGTCAAATATGGAGGCCTGGGAGTTGTCACAAACAAACAGGCTAACAGTAGACCTGTAAGATCCTAAACTCCTAGAAGTAGGATAGTTGTGTCATATGATAGATTTTTAGTTTGCTGAGAAACCTTTGTACTGTTCTCCATAATGGCTTGTACTAATGTACATTCCTACCCAGGGCACACAAGTTTACTTTTCTCAACAGCCTCACCAGTACTGGTTAGGCTCTCCTACTTCTGGCTTTTGGAAACCTGCTTCTCAGCAATAAGGGCCAGTCATGTTGGTAAGAAATAGATCAACAGTCAGCCAAATGAAGTTTAGAGCAGCAGGGATATCCTCATTTATCTTGGTTCTGCCCTCTCCAAGGAGTTAGACTTAGAGGAGTAGAGAGTGAAAGTATAGGCAGCTAAGTGAGTTAGAAATATTATAGGTAGTCAAACAAGACCAGGCCTTCGAAAGGAGTCCATGCAGAAGATGCATTACAACTGTGGATGGAGGTGCATTTATCAAAGGTCAGACCTCAAGACAAAAGATAGCTTGACTACACCTACATACTTTCCCTAGGGATTAACAGCAATGACTGATATAGTTATCATATAGTAGGTACCCATCACCTTGGATGGGATTGAAATCTCCCTTTCTGGAAAGGTCCCTGTTCATTCCGTGTACACTTGCTGTGTGACTTGGTTCTCCATTTGATCCCCATTTAATCAATATTACCAAAGCGATTATACTCATAACTGTATCAGTTGGTTATGGTTTTGTCCTACCTTAGACCTGCCTCATCTCGTGATTTTGCTCTATAAAACTCCCTTGAGAAGTGAGGTCCCTAGCAACCCACTCAGGACCTCTTCTGTCTCTCTTGCACAGAAACTTTCTTTCTCTAATAAATATAGCTTCCTTTCACCAATAAATATTTCCTGCTATTAACTTCCATTGCTCCTAGAAGTCATTCTTCAATTTTAGAGAGCATGAACTTGCTGTATTGGACATTCAGCAGGTTAGCAGGTTGGGAGGAATATTTCTCGTATATTACTTGAATTATTTGGCAGTTGCGCATCCTCCCTATATCAGAAGCATCTAATAGTTCATCTCCACTTTGAACAGCCAAAACCCCACTTCAAGTCTGTATCTGTAATACAGGAGAATGCAACTTGTAACCTGCTAAATGTCAGATGTGCTGATTCCAATGCGTCCCCTGAAATTGTAGAACAAATTCCAAAGGAAACTGGTGGCTAAGAGTAGGAAAGGTTTATTGAGAGATAGCTCCTGAGAGACAGGCGGAGTCCTGAATGAGTTGCCACCAAGGCCCTCTGCCAGGGGTAATTTATACAGCAAAGTTACAATGCAGGTACAGTGTGGGTCAACTAAAATCAATCTATAGGACTACAAGTATAGCTACTTAGCTGATATTGATCCAGTAGGGAAGCGGGTCACATAGAAAGGGTACATGGAAAGAACAAAAGCATTTTCGGGAAGGGATGAGTCTCGATACTCTGGTTCCTCACCTGGGTGATTGATGCCTATCTGGAATTCTGGAACAGATGGTTCTAATTACAGTATAATTCCAAGTTACTACTTTTCCCTTAGGGAGATGTATTGGCCTGGTTTTGTGTCTTTCTTTCTTTCTTTCTTTCTTTCTTTCTTTCTTTCTTTCTTTCTTTCTTTCTTTCTTTCTTTCTTTTGTGGCACAGGGGATTGAACTCATGACCTTGCGCTTTCCAGGCAGGCACTTTGGCCACTGAGCTAGATCCCCAGCCCTGTTTTTGAGACAGGGTCTCGCTATGCTGTTCAGGCTGGCCTTGAGCTCACTTTGTAGTGCAGGCTGGTCTCGAACTCACAACGATTCTACTGTCTTCAGCCTCCTGATTGCTGGGATTACAGGTGTGAGCTACCACGCCCTGCTCTGGTTTTTGCGTCTTTACCTCGAGACCTGGTCTTCTTCAGATGGGCCCCCAGCCACAATTCTGATGTCTGTATATTTCCATGACTTCCTGGAGAGCCTGTCCCTCTCTGACTGTGTATTAATTTCTATGTAATTTAGCTGCCTATAGTACTTGGAGTTTGGGATTTGAATGGTTGCAAAAGGAAAGAAATAATGTCCAGAAGGTTTTTTATTCATGCACGGGAAAAGTTGGCAAGAGAAGAGAGGTTGGAAATGGGATTGCTGAATCCTACCCAGAGTACTATTTAGGGTATAGATGGGGATGTTACAGGTCAAGATAGGGCAAACTGATATATATATATATTTAAATGTTTAAAAAGTCACTTTTCTTTGAGCCTCCTTACTCTCAGACAACACTGGAGAGCTGATTACCCAACTTGACAGATCAACAGCTCAAAATGGGCAGAGACATCAGCCTCTGACATTAGTATGTGTGCCACTGGGTGCTACCCTGAAAAGTAGATAAAAGAAGAAATGAGTTTGGCTATTTTTCTCTAAAGTCTAAAAATGTATTAACAGCTACAGGAAGTCAGTAATTAATATCAAATATCACATCCATGTAAAATGTCAAAAAGAAGAAAATGTCCAAAATACTAACTTCCAAATTCAACACAGAGATTCTAGTGATAACATAAAATGATAATAGACCCATTTGTACAAGTTGTAGCTCCTCAGAGTTTCTTGAGCTAGTCTTCATACCATAAGTAAGGGATTCCATTTGTTATTCTTTTCTTTGTACCGGAGATTGAACTCAGGACCTCGCACTTACCTTTCAAGAGCTTGAGCCACTGAGCTAAATCCCCAGCCCCCATTTGTTATTCTTGATGAGTACTTCTGAGAATCAAATGAGGCACTGAACAACACTAAATGTTCTACAAAGCTATAAGGAAGCCAGCAGCTTCTGACTTTTTTCTGTCCTTACTCTCTCATTTAAAAAAAATACATTAATACCATCCCAAAACAAGTATTTTCATATCACTCCAAACTTGTTGAATAGTGCATGGGAGTGGGAGAAAGAGAAAGATTAGGAAAAAAAGGATCAGCAACTGACATACAAAGAGAGTCAAAGGAAATACTAGAACAAATAGTGAAGACTAACTGTGAAAGGAGATCTATAATTTACTGACAATGTTTATATTTCTCTCACCTCGAGTTAGAAGGTGAAAGGATGAAAAAGTGGGTGAGGAAAACATGAAAGCAAGAAAGAGACTCAAAATATTTAGTGGCTAATCTCTCTGGAATTTAAATAAATGGTAATTGGAACAAAAAGAATATAGACAGGAATAAGAACCAAGCCAAAATTCTTTTCTCATACTCCATGTTGGTAAAAATAAGGAACATCTAACTTCGTATTGTTATTTCTGTAACCATTGTAAACAGAAGCGTTTTGTCTAGAAACAAAAGGCTTTGAGGACTGGCTATTTCCCTCTGGCTTTATGGTTCATTAATTAGTGGTCATATTTACCCACCTGACACATTTTAAGGACATAATTATCCACTCTCCTTGCCATCTTCCTGCCTTTCATTAAAAAGTTGACAAAGGGAAATGATAGTATGCATATTCTTATTTTTTTTTTCTGCCTACTAGTTCTCAGGCTTAGAACCTCAATACTACTATATTTTGTAATATAATCTTGGATAGTTTGTTCTGTTTTATCTTTCTGCTCTTTCCAGATTTTATTACACACACTTTCATGATAAATGAAAGTTACAAAGAGCTGTTATTTTCTGGGCCTAATATCATTGCTAAGTCATGCTTATTGGGAGAACCGTATTTTAACATTTTTACCTTTATTAACTGGAACTGTAATCATTAGGTAATATCCTCAATTCCCTATCACTGTGAAAATGTTATGAGTTCTGCTGCAGGTTGTCTTTGCCATGACTTTCTTTCTGGTTTTTTTTTGCGACACCAGGGATTGAACTCATAACCTTGCGCTTGCCAGGCAGGCGCTTAGGCCGCTGAGCTAGATCCCTGGCTCTTTCTGTTTTTTTCTTCTTTTTTTTTCAAAACGTAAAAAGGACAAAAGTGATGATACAGAATTTCAAAACAACATAATAGGAGGTAAACAATGGTTAATATATTGCATATTGTTATCTTCAAAGCAGTTACTCAGATTACAAGATTTAGGTGTGAAAAAATGATCAGACAATGCAAGCGCAAACCATTCCTTTTGATTAACAGAGATTAGTAGTCCTAGAGCTTCCAAATATCTATGGCTCTTTGCTACAGAGATGGACTAATGGTAGCTTCCAAAATGTAATTCAAAGTCAGCCTTCAAGTTCCATGCCAAATGAAAAAACATTTAATTCTAGGGTTTTTCTGGAAGTAAAGTTTTATTTTGATCAACTTGACTTTTCTCAGGACTTCTGACAGACAAGTGGACTGAAAAAGGATATTGAAAGAGTCTTACTATATTTAAGAATAAATGATTGGATTGAATGTTTTTATTTACACACTTCCAAAAAGAAATTGTATAACTGATGCATGTTAATTCATGTTACAATCCTGAGTGACATTTTCAGTACCATTAACTTTTTTCCATTAGTCTAAAATTTATACATACAAATTATTAATTTATTCTTTGAAGGATAGCATGTGTCTGTACCAAACCTTTCTTCTCCCTTCAGATGGCAACACCTTCTCCTAAGTATTTGTTGAGTGCAGTGTAGGTTGTGTATGAATTTTGGCTATGAAAATGTGTAGAGATACATTTTAAAGAGTAGCAATGAGTGCAACAGTTTCTATTCTTTGTTTCCATGTTGCTCAGATTGACCAGAGTTGGTGCCTAGGCCACCACCTGACAAGTTATGTGATTCATAGAGGAGGTCTGAATGCTGAAAGTTTGTAGCATTTTATTAAAAACTGAACATCCCAATGATGTGTTTGTGAAAGTCTTGGAAGTAAATTCTCTTTGGCTATTTTTTTTCTTTATGAATTCAAGTGGAAAATGCAACAAAAAACAAAAATGTGAATAATCCCATTCTAAGTTGCTTGTTTTCTTTGTAGAACACAGATGGGGTCAAGAAGCCACAGCCAACCACAACTGAGTGGTTTGAGAAAATGTAGAGCTCCGTAAACAAGGTAATTTTGAACCACAACTGTATATACAGGGAATGATTTGAAGTCTTAGAATTAGAAACTAGCGATCAGGAAATGGGCACATGTGGCAATAAAGTGGCTGACCATTGAAAAATCATAGATCACAGCTTCCGCCACCACAGTAGGACATTTCATTTAACTGAGGGGACTCACTAGTGAGATTCCCTGTATTCTGACCCAGGGCTTACATAATTAGTTTCCACAGATGAAGAATCTTATTCTGCATCATTGTTTTAATTATTTATCCACTTTTCTAAGGTCTGTCAAGTATCCAAAAGAACACAAATCCTAAAGGCTGACAGAAGAGGTAGTACTTGTACCTTTGAATAACAAAAGCCATGGTTTTCTTCTTTATATAAGAAGACTTTGTCTGTTTATAAAAACTAGCTCTTTTTACAGCTGCATGTAGCACCAGATGTTCTTGCTGTGAGGTTCGAGCACAGAAGGTCCTTCAAGGCCTCAGCTCAAGTTGTTTCCAGAACTCCCTGCCCCTGATCTCCTTTTTTCCTATATTATTTACACAGAACAAACCATTATTCTTAACCATCATGCAACTTGGAAGTTTGTATACTCCCCCAAGGGTAGTCAAAAAAAAAAATAAACTGATCAAGCTAGAAAGAAGGTAATGGAAGTAAAGTAAAAAGCTGGTAAATCCAAAAGCAGGAAAAGAGATAACAGGGAAGACTTTGGAAAACAAGAGAAAATTTTGGCACTTTGTGAGGATAATTGACCGAAAAGTAGCAAAACAAACAACAAAACCACCCTCCTCCCTACCCTCAACTATTTATGCATTTTGTTTTTTATTTATTATGTGGAACATTAGGTTTGATGGGCTTTATTTTTCCATCAAAAAACTTACTTGCATCTTAAGGGAAAATAAGACAATGAGATATCCAGGTCTCAGCTCTGTGTCTTTACTGTTAGGTGAAATTACTCAAAATGTCTAATATTCTGTTTAAGAGATACAGAAAGGGTCATTGCTTATTTGTCAGCTTAGCACAGTTGTAAGTGAGATCACAAGGGTGAGGATGGAGTTGTCACATTACGTCATAACTCGGTTGGAACAGCTGATTATTACAGTGATTAGCTTCTTTCTGGCATCTGCAATGAAGGTGAAATATTGGCCTATGGGCCAAATCTAGCCTATTTTTTATGAGCCATCAGCTAAAAATGGTTTCTATATTTCTAAAGGGTTGTAAAATATAAAAAACTAGAATATATAACTGAAACCATGTATGGTGCTGGAAGCACCTGATGCCCAAAGTGAAGGAAGGAGAGGTTTGTTTCTTAAAGTTTTGGAGGTTTCAGCCCATACTTAGCTGGTTCCAAGGCAGGGTGGTGTGGCTGAGTGGCAGCCATTCATGGTGGCTTCAAGCTGCAAGAGTGAACCGTGCAAAAGAGAGAAAGACGCGCTTCCTTCTCGACCTTACATTGTAGGTTGGCTCCACTCCTGGGCAGGGGCAGAACTCACACCGCCAATCCCAGCACTACACAACAAATCAATCACAAACGCTAGATTCAGCCACTTCCATGACTACATGAGACTTGGGAGGCCACCTAGATACAAACCATGACCCCTGCTACACTCACATGGCTACTGGAGTGTTTGTTTTTAGTAACATTTGACCCCAGATAACCTTCCCTGGGTGAGCTAGTTCCTAGAGTTAGGGAAACACTTGCCTGTCAGCAGGACTTTCAAGTGAAAGTTGATCAGTCTATAGCTTCAACTATCTCCTTTGTGGAGTTTCCCCACTCCAGGTCTCTATCAGCCTACTCTAATCACCACAGGGCCAAGTACCAGGTAATTAGGGACATGCCCTGGAGCTTGCTGAAACTGGCCAGTTCTGCTCACCATGTTTTACAGTTCCTTCTCACAGAAACTACAATAAAAGCTCTGGTTCACATTTTCCTCTTTTTCTCCTGGTGTTTGACCCTAGTTATTCCTCATCGTCCCCTGCATAACCTCCTGTCTGGGGCATAGTGTGCTCCCCACTCCAGATCTTTGAGTTTAAAATTCTTCTTTTCAAGGACAATTGTTTCTCAATCTATGGGCTTCACTATACTGATCTAAAGAATGATAATAAAATAGAAAAGGATGAAGAAAAGAAATGACTGAATTGTGCCCTAAAAAATGATATGTTGAAATTGCAGCCACCAGTATCTGTAAATCTGAGCTTATTTGGAAGTACATTTTTTTAAAGATATGAATAAATTCAAATGTGGACGTTATAGCCAATGACCTGTGTTCTTATAAGAGGAGACACACAGGGTAAAGGCCATGTGAAGACCGAGGCAGATGTTGTAGTCAGTGTTTGCAAGGGCACGGAGGTTTACAAGACTACCTGACAGTATTTGCCCACAGAGTCAAATGGAGGAGAGTACAAGAGATCTTCCCACTTGCTAGAGATCTGAAGACTCCAGCCGAGGAGGACTTGGATCCCATGGCAATGTCCTGGAGGATTCTGTATCGGGCCTGTGCTGGAAAACCCAAGGGCTGGTGCTGGAAGTTAGGGAAGCTGTGCCAAAAGGCTGAAGGATCTGCACCAGAAGGTTGCAGGATCTGCACCGGAGCCAGGAGACAGGCTCAGATGACGCTCAAGAGGGAATCGTAGACCAGAGTGCCTCTGAAAAGAGCAGCAAAGCTTCACTGTAGAAAATCAGCATAAAAATTCTCTTCTCCTGTTCTCCTTTTATACAGTTCCAACAACAATCCTCCTTAGGTGGGTCTTGCAAGCCCAGCACCATGCTGTCTCAATTCAGCTGGGCGTTGCCACTCAAGTTGATAATTAGTTAACTCACCACCACAGCAGAAGTGGGAGTGATGCAGCCATAAGCCAGAGAATACCGCAGCTTTCTGGGAGCCACCAAGAACTAAGAAGAACCAAAAAGGATTCTTCCATAAACCCTCAGACGGGCACAGCTTTGCTGATGCTTTGATTTTAGACATCTGGCCTCCAGAACTCCGAGAGAATAATTTTGTGCTATTATTCATTTTGAAGTACCTCTTTAGGGTAACCCTCGGAAACTGGTATATTGAGTAAGTTACCTAACACCCTGCAAAACTGAGCATTATGAAATGCATCTGTAGAAAAGATTGTTGTGAGAATTATGTGAGCTGAGGTGTATCAAGAACATGGCTCTTCAAACATTAAATAACGGTTATTTTCTCCTTACCATTTTATTGTGAGGATGGGTCATATTCCTGGGTTGATGAAGCACAAAACACACAGATTTTCATAAAAAACTGGGGAAAGGAGAACACACACACGAACACGAACACACACACAGAATAACAACTAATACGTGTTATATAAATGCTTCTGATGAGTCAAGTCATGTACTAAGCCATGTATACTTCTAACATTTTCCTTAATTACTGTATAAATAAACAGTCCTCTATTGAGGCTGAGGGTAGCTAAGCGAGGCACAAATTCAAACCCAATCACTCTTCCAGAAGAGCCCTGGTGCTTGAATGCTGTGCCACAGGACAGGGTTAAAGGTTGTGAAAGAAGAAGATGAAAACACCGAGTGATGGAAAATGTTAAGATGTGGGTAAAATTTGAGAAGAAGAAATGAGGGAGTTTGGGAAATGAACTTTAATGTGTAAGACTGGAGGAAATCATGTGAGCTGTTGTACAAAGCAGTGATAGGGGCTTGGCTTTGTATTTCCAACCACTTGACATGTTTGGCCAGAAAAATGAAATACAGCTAGTCATAATAAGCTTCTTTCTTGAAAAATCATGAATAACGTTATAAAATTGCCTTTATTTCAATGAGATGTGTTGTTCTCTCTTATAAAGAATTGTTTTAAACATACAGTAATCTTTTTAAAGGAGGCTGGAAATTAATTTATCAAATTTCTTTCTTAGCATGTCCCTTTCTTTCATTGTAATTTAAACCCAACAGTTAATTTGAGCATCTCTGTATGTGGTACCTCTGCAGGACATTCAACAGGGCCTTGAGATTGATCATAACCTTATTCTCAAATATGCTCTTTCAAATTTTGCTTTAGGGAGAAAAAGAACTCTAGCCAAATAGCAAGTGTGTATGAAAATTGAAGGAAAATTGAAATTTTTGTATTAGGAGGTAATTTTTAAAGAGTTTGTAATTATGACTCATAGATATAAAATCAGCACCTACCAAAGATTTTATTTCAAACGTTAATTTAGAGGAAACTAGTAACATGTTGCAACCAGCTCAAGGAAAAATTTAAAGTAATACACATGCATAGGTAGATGAGAAATGATGGAATAAATTTACAAAAGTTTGTTAAAGGGGTCTAGTTATAGGGTACTAATCATTTCTATTTCATTGAGTGAAGTAGAAATTCATGTTTATTTTTATAGATAGGAATCATTTGTATTATTATCCCTTTTATCCAACTTGCAAAGTCACTAAAAAGTTCCAAGATTATAAAGACAAATATAATCTGGAAGAGGGCACAGAACAGAATACTTAGCAATCTGTTTTTCTCACTTCAAAATATTGCACATTTTTTCCAAAGACCTTATGGAATACACTTTTCCTTCATCAAATGACTTTTCCAAACTTTCACTTCAGTTGTCAGAATGTGATGTATGGAATTTGTTAGATGTTGTCTTTAGGTTCTTGCATTGTTTGATAATCTTTAGTTTTCATAAAATCTTACAAACTGTTTTTCTACCATTTGTTCATAACATTTCTATGAGAAGTTACCACGTCTATGAAGAGCATGTTCCTTTGCTTACTGGAGAAAAACTAATCTATAAAACTCAAGAACTCAAAACCCAGTTTCACCTTTTATAATACCATCATCTGTATTTTAAAAGGCAAAAAGAATTGTTGATATGTAATTCCAACTTTCACTTTTCTATAAATAAGGGAAATGATTTTAAGTATTTTCTTAAGTAGAACATGAGGGAATAAAATATAAAATAAGAAAGAAACTATAATATGATGATGACAGTATGTTTTTTGTCAGCTTCTTGTCCCTATAAAAATTTCCATGAGATAATCAATTTCTAAAGAGAAAAGTTTGGTTTCTGTCAATCTGTGACCGATTGGCCCTGTTGCTCTGCACTTGTGAGGCAGCACGTCATGGGAGGAGGATAAATGGTGGGGCATAACTTTTCACATTATGAGCCAGGGAGCAGAGGGAGAAGGGTTCAGTGTCCCACGGTTCTCTTTGGGGACATGCTTTCAATGACCTACAGACTTGCCCCAGACCCCAGCCTGCAATAGGGCCACCCTGGAACCAAGCCTTCAACACATGAGCTGTTGGTGCAGTTTGGTTGATAATGAGAAAGTTTATTTTGGAAATACTGACGTTCCTGATATAATTATGTAAAAAGCAAAAAGCAAAGCAAAGCTGTCTTGGTTACTTTTTTCGTGTTGCTGGGACAGAATACTTGACGCCCAAAGTGAAGGAAGGAGGGGTTTATTTAGGTTACAGTTTTGGGGTTTTTAGTCCATGCTTAGCTGGCTCCAAGGCAGGGTGGCGTTGCTGAGGCGCTGCCGTTCATGGTGGCTGCATGTGGCAAGAGTGAACTGCACCAAAAAAAGAGAAAAA
>RJWT010026825.1:0-15694 GCA_004365215.1 Cuniculus paca | reverse complement strand
TTCAGCTGAGAAGTGTGTTTTCATCTCAGATGCCCACCTTTAGATTGGGTCTTGGAATTTTGAGGTCTTGATATTTTTTAAATCTTTATATGTTCTAGATAGAAGACCTTTGTCTGAAGGGCAGTTGACTAAAATTTTTTCCCAGTTTGTGGGTTTTCTTTTCACTCTGTTGGAGATTTCTTTTGACATGCAAAAACTTTTTAACATGACTAGATCCCAGTTGTTGATTCTGGGAAGTGTTTCCTGTGCAGTTTGACTTTTGTTCATGAATTCTCCACCTACCCCTATGTTTTCAAGATTTCTACCCACTTGGTTTTCCAGCAGATTTAGTGTCTCTGTTTTAATATTTAGATCTTTGATCCATTTTGACTTTAGTTTAGTACATGGTGATAGGCTTGGGTCTAGTTTTAGTTTTCGGCATATGGAAAGCCCGTTTTTCCAACACCATTTATTAAAGAGGCTATTTTTCTTCCAGTGAAAATGTTTGGCCCCTTTGTCAAAGATAAGGTGGCAGAGTGTGTTTGTACTTGGGGTTATATCTTCTAATCTATTCCATTGATCCTCAGGTCTGCTTTGATACCAATACTATGCTGATTTGATTACAGTAGCTTTGCAGTATACTTTCAAGTCTGGGATTGTGATGCCTCCTGTCCTGCCCTTGCTGCCCAGAATTGTCTTTGCCATTCTAGGTCTTTTCTGGTTGCAGATGAATTTTAAGAATGATTTCTGTAGATCTGTGAGGTATGCTAATGGTATTTGGATGGGAATTGCATTAAATCTGTATAATAATTATGGGAGAATGGCCATTTTCACAATGTTTGTTCTTCCTACCCATAAGCATGGAATGCCTTTCCATTTTCTGAGATCATCTTCAATTTCTTTTTTCAGAGTACTGTAGTTTTCATTGAATAGATCTTTTGCTTCCTCTGTTAGGTTGATTCCTAAGTATTTCATGTTTTTGGATGCTATTGTAAAGGGTGTGGTTTCTCTTATTTCTCTCAGTGAGTTTGTTGTTTGTGTACAGGAATGCGACTGATTTCTGAGTATTGACTTTGTATCCAGCTACATTACTGAATTTGGTTATGACATCCAGAAGTCTTTCTATTGAGTTTCTATGTAGAGTATCATGTCATCTGCAAATAGTGATAACTTAACTTCTTCCTTTCGTATTTTATTCTTTTTATTTATGTGTCTTGTCTAATTGCTCTGGCTAATGTTTCCAGCACTATATATTGAATAGGAGTGGTGATAAGCGCATTTGTCATAAATCTGAAGCCCATTACTGGTAAATGTGACCTCATTTGGAAATAGTGTCTTTGGAGATATACTCAAATTAAGATGGGTTTTTTAGAGTGGGTCCTGATCTGCTATAACAGTTGTCTTTGTAAGAAAATGCCATGTGAAGATGGAGACACACAGGAAGAGAACCATGTGACTACAGAGGCAGAGACTGAAATGATGCAGCTGCAAGCCAAGGACAGCAAGGATCACTGGCACCATCACACCTAGGAAGAGAACAAAAAAAGTATGCTTCCCACAGAGTTTTCCTCTTAGAGGGAATATGACCTTGCTGACACCTTGATTTTGAATTTCTAGGACTCTGAGTATATAAATGTCTGTTATTTTAAGCCATATAGTTTGTGGTATCTTGTTAGAGTGAACTAACAAAGCAATGCAATAAAATCCCAGGTATTCACAAGAAATGGAAAAGAAAACCTGCTCTCATAAGTACATGGAGATAAACTGGTCAGTGAAGGTAGAAATCATATAAGCTAGTATTCGTTTTTTTTTTTTTGTGGCACGGGGTATTGAACTCAAGACCTCACACTTGCCAGGCAGGCACTTAGGTCACTACATCCCTGGCCCTATTCATTCATTTTTAAAAATATGACTAAATGTTTATTATATGCCAGAAACTGCAAAGTGGCGAAAGGAAAATAATGAAGTGTACAGACATTGTTATGATCAGTGCAAAAAAGCGTATTATCCTGATGTTCCATATGTTCAGTAAAGAAGAAACTGAAGCCCTCAAGCAATGATTCCTTTTTATGGATTATTGAGTTAGAACTGCATATGCAGGAGAACCTAGCGACATCCATCTGCACTTCAGTTCTTGGGAAAAGTCCAGATGGGTCTCCATGCATCTTGATTCATATAACTGATCCATCTGATCCATGTAAATGCATCAGAGATTCACATCAAACTTCCATGACTATCGTGGGCAGGATTTTCAGGTTCTTCATGACTCACATGTGAGACCATAGCTGCTGTTAACTGTTGGTCATTCTGGTATCAGACACCATGGAAATTCCCTTCACAGATTGGCAGGAGGACTAATGCCAGCACCTTGCCAAGCAAATAGTGTCCATGAAGGCCCAAGCTTACATTTTCATTCATAATGGAAGTCTGAAGCCTTCCAGTCCTCCAAGACTGTATAACCCAGGACAAGTTGTGGTCAAATATTTGATATATGACATATGACACATGACACATGATATATGGAAGTAAATATATATATATATATATATATATATATATATATATATATATATATATATATATGGAAGTAACAATTAACAATACACATTGAAGTGAAAAATGTGTCAAGGATGTTTATCCTTGAGACTTAAAAAATGTTCACCATATTATGTTATAGGCAGAATACTTCAAGAGATGCTAATTGGAGCTCCCCAACGGATTCCTTATTTTATGAATTTGAGCAACACTACATGTTACTCTTTAATGCTTCTTGCTCTTTAATTCTCTCTCTCTCTCTCTCTCTCTGACACTTGTGAAGTACTGAATTAAAGCACATCCTAAAAGTGACCCAGATGCTCACATGAAAACCAACAGCAGGATAATGATGTGAGCATTGAGGAAGAAGATTCAACCACACACAGTTATATCTGGGTAAAGACTCATTGGCAGGAGACTGAGTCTTTAGTGATAACAACTGATTCTATTCTTTTGTAGAATAATTGTAAATAAAAATCATCCTACATTTAGAAAATTTTTTGTAGCTTTTGGTCTTGAATTTTAGCAACTCAACATTTTTTAAAGAATTCCAAATAGCTTTCAGAAAAGGGGCTCCCTAAGTAGGTACTTGGGCACCAACTGGTACAGGGGTCTCAGAGTCATAGTTTCCAAGAGATAAGATAGAAATCAGAGGTATATTTCACATAGACACAAGCACTTCTCTCCGTTTAACACTAAAGATACAATTTTGTGAAAACTGTTCAATCAGACAATTTTTCAAGCACTGTGCCAGCATTAGAAACAGAAGGAAGCGAAAACATAGCCCCTGCACTTGAGAGGCTCATAAAGGAAAGACTAAGACATGATCCATGGGGAAGAACAATAGCAGAGGATGCAAAAGAGGGAGCAGATCCACATACCTGCTTGGTCAAGAGGCATTCACCGAGGAGGTAATAGAGTTGAGTCTTGAAGGATGAGTGAGATTTTCCCAATAGGAGTCCAGGAAAGAACACATCCAGACACCTCAAAGCTGACAGTGTGTCCAAAAGCCACCAGTTAGCTCTGCTGGGCTAAGGCAGAGTAGGAGGCACATAGGATGGGAAGGGAAATAGGAATGAGGAAAGAGATACGTTGAGGCAGGCTTTAAAAAGTCTAGTACAAAACCCAGATCTGCCATTGAATTGACTGTAAAGCCTTGTCTGTATATCGCCTACTCTTCTAGTCCTCATAATTGAGTTAAAAGCTGTTTCTGCAGGAAAAGGCTTAGGTTTTAACTTATTTGTTGTGTGATCTTGGGAAAGCTATTTAACCTCTGCTTCAGTTTCTTTATCTGTAGAACACATAAATGATTATTGAAATGGTTAAATGTAGTATATAGGCTTGAACTAAAATAAGCATACGCTGTGATTCTTGCTGCTGTTGATGTTACCATAATCTTCATCATCTGAAAAGACATTACAATGTGTGTGAAAGTGCTTAGTAAACAAAAAAGGCAGGAAATAGTACTAATGATAATAATAACCATTACGCCCAATAATATGCTCATCACCTTGTGCCCTAGTGACTCTTCCCCAGGGGTGTCTTCCAGGCCCCGACAAATGTCTACACAGCCAGTGCTGTGTAAAGCTCTCTTCATCTAGATGGGGGATAGTGGTAACGTCCAAAGTGCTGGTTGAAGCAGTGGTCACACATGTGCACATACATACAACAGAACTACTAAAACAGTTTTCTTAAACGACGTGTATTAAAAATGTTTTAAATCACAGCTTAGGATCAAAAGCATTTGCTGGAAGGCCAGGATTGCTTTAGATCAAAGCAGCTCTGTCTGCTCCCTTTGGGCTTCTGGTCCTAACAACCCTCTAACTCTGTCCAGGAGGAGATTTCATTTAACCACAGGAAGAAAATACCTTGAATAACCTTTCTCTCTTCTTTTCTCCAGTTCTCTGTCTCTCCAGGTAAAGACATGAGGCAAAATAACCCTTCTCCTTGCCTCCAGGAAAGAAGAGGTTTAGCTCACAATCTATTCCTTCCCGTTTCCCACTTCTTGCTGTTCACTGGAGGGTCCTAGCTTGCTTTACTTGCCTTAGGACAAGTTTTTACTTCTCAAACTGTCCCAGGTTAAGAATACTTTTTTGAAAAGCTTGTTTCTCTAATTAAAAAAAAAAAAACTTACAAAAGCCAACTGATTTATTTTTTTAACAGGTTTTTAAAGTGCCCTACCTCACCAATATTTCCAGGCAGAGCGCGATGTAAGACTTAGCTATCATTATTAATCACAGCACTGGATCTGCAGTGAGCAGGGCACTGCACAAAGCAAGAGGCACAAATTAAGGGTGTTTTCTAGGCTAAGACCCTGGTGGGCAGGGGACCTGATGGGCTTTTGTTTTGTACCACACAGAAGAGAAGAAGCAAGTGGTGCTTTTTATATTAATGATGACTGTGTGCTTGCTGCAGGAGGATAGCGGTGAGCAAAGGCCGGAGCCATGTGGGCTGTTTGACAGAAGATTTTCTTGGGAATGGCTGAAGACCTAAATCCTCATGCAGGTTAAAATTTCCTGGCAAAGGCATCATGGACAAAAAGACTAGAACAGAGTTTGAGATCCAAATACTTCTCAGATTTATTATTCACGATTTTTGAAAGGCACACCACTAATTCCTTCCTAATAATTCCAGAAAAACTGAAGAAGTGCTTGTTTTCTAAGGATGTGGGGAGCTGCCTTAGGCATCCAAGCCCCAGAGGAAGCCCCTGTCCCTCTGCTCACTTTCCTGGGCCTCTTTCATCCAAACTGCATTTCCTGACTATGCCTGAATGTGTTTGAAGAGAGATTACCACACAAAACAGCTGCGTGTGTCTTCCTTTCTCCTTTTCTTCTCTCCTTCTTCTCTTCCCTCTCCCTCCCTCTATTCCTCTCTCTCCTCTCCTCTCCTCTCCTCTCCTCTCCTCTCCTCTCCTCTCCTCTCCTCTCCTCTCCTCTCTCTCCTCTCTCTAAACCTTTTACACTGCAGTTGAACAAGCCCCTGGATAAAGACTTTATCCAAAAACCCCCTCTTTAAAGTTATTTCAAATTTCTCTGCAAGGCTTTCAGAAATCTGTTTGTTTGAGGGCAGAATTAGATGTGACCGGCGTTTTATTGTGACATAAAACCATATTTCTTCCCTGGAAGATTAAAAAATAAAATCGGTTAATAAGAAAAGCTGTCAGCAACAGAAAATGGCTGACATAATCCGTTTATCCTCCGAGCAATAAAGATATTGGTCCTTGGGAGTCTATCCTCTCTCTCATGTTATTTCGCCCAAAACATTATCTTCCCAGCATTCTGATGGATTAAGAAGTCATATGGGAGATAGCAGGGAAATGACAGATACAAAAAAATATATAATATCCTTTCATTTCCCCTCCTCCTTCCACACTCACTCATATGCCTCCCTCTTTCGCTCCCTCTCCCCACTTCCAAAACACACACACACACACTTTATTTTCCTCTCTTTCCCCTCTGCCCAACACCCTCCCATTTTTCTCACCCTTTAGAAAAGAAATAGATCTTCTTTTACCCATAATTCCAATGCTTTGATAATCCTAATGGGGTGCTGATGCAAAGTGGCATCAAAATCCCCCAACCTCGGGGTGTGTGTGTGTGTGCGTAGCTTGTACACATCTGCATGGACACAGATCACCAAATGAAGAGATGAACCCTTGATAAGACTGTTGAACACTTAGAGAGAAAGACAGTATATCTAGCCTCACTACTAGATTTTTAACCTAGGATTCCTGACAGTAGCATAAATTTCAGGATCTGGGATAAAAGCAGCACATGACAAAGGAAACAATAAAAGGAGCTTTGGAGAGGCTATAATTAAAATATAGGTTGGGCTTTTAGGGGATTGAGAAAATCGTTAAAAACTGAAGAAGAAACCACAGTAGACTCAATCTTGCTTTCTGCTTTTCTCAGTTAACATTCCCATCCTCATCTTTCTTGGTGTATGGGTAGGTTTTTCCACTCAAAATTTTGCTTCCATTGTTCTAGGCAAAGATTCTTGAGATTACCCATAAAAGCCCTCAGGATACTTTTTAAAACTATCTTAAAAATAATCCCTACACCCCTTCCTGGAATTCAAAGGAGGATTAGTGGTCATGCAAATAGAAACTAGGTGATATTGCTAAAAGGTAGCTCCCCCCACAATTTTATTGAGCTGTAATTGACAGTTAAAAACTGTACACATTTAACAAGTACATGTTTTGACACACACTTACCTCGCAAAATGATTAACACAAGCACCTTAATTGATGCATCATCTTGTGTTTAAAATGTTACTATTTTCCAAGCCTCACCACTCTGTTTTGTAACTTGCCACTTTTCTGGAGTAAAAAACCAGCACTTTGGTCACTTGTACAAACTTTTCTTTTAAGCAGCTAAATGTTTAGAATCCTCCTAGCCAAACTTTAATTGTGTTTCATGGGAATTTGACCAAATGAGTTTACTGCTAGCTGACATGTGTGCTTTCTTAAGTAAAATGACAGGAGGCTGTAGAAGGAATAATAAGCACTTTTTTTTTTGCTGGGAATCAAACTCATGACCTTGCACTTGCCTGGCAGGCACTATGTCCTCGAACTATGTTCCTGGCCATAGAAAGAATAGTAAATACCAGGAAGAGATGATGAGATGGATGAATGGTTGTGAAATGGGGATTTCTGCAAATGATTTTTAGTGTGTCTATGAAAGTGGCCAATTATGTGCGCATATGAGTACATATGTGTTTGTATTTTAAAATCTAAGAATGTTCTAAAATGTACAACCTACAATTATTTTTAAGTCTTACCATGAAATCCTCACGTAACTTACCAGAAATGGAAAACAATAAATAAAATTTACCATTTTTCCAATGGCTAATTCTCATGTATGTCTGACTACAATGACTTCCCATGAGTGCAGGGATTGAGTCAAGTCAATGGTAAAAGAGAAGGTGACATGAGAGACAAGGAGAACTTGGTTTGGGGATTCCACTCGGCAAATTACTATCTTTTTATTTGTTAAAACATTTGTACATCATATAATAAAAATGCCATTAGGGTTCCAGAAAATAATTTTCATTTCTTTCAATTCATTTACTTCTGCCTATTCATATCTTTCTACAGCAAATGTCATTTGGAACCATAACTTTATATACATTTGAAAGTCAATTGCTGCTCTAGAAGACATTAATTGCATTGTACAAGATAAACTCCCATAAAAAACAATGATCCCCACTCAAGACAAATATACACATCTTATTATAGCAAAACCTCTTTATTCAAATGGCTATAAAACCAGATGTTAAGCAAATGTCTACAGCAATTAAAAACAGGGAGTAAATTTCAAATTACAGCGATTACAAACAGGAAGCCACATTTACTGATGCTAAATTTTCAATTGAAGGAGAGCTTGTTCCTCAATTATAGTCCTGTAGTAAATAAAAGCTACTTGAATTTTAAATGTACTTGACTTCTATAGCTTGAAGCTGAGCTCCTCAAATATTTTCATTTGTAGTATTAATGATAGAAACTCTGAATTAAATTCTTGGTTTGACAACTGACCTTGCCTAAAACATAATTCATTTATTTCTTCGTTGAGTATGTTACTGTTGCTGTGTTAAACAAGGCATCATAAATAATTCTAATGCAAGGTTTAATATGGCCATAAGCCACTGCTAAGAATTGACAGAGAATTAGCTTGGAGTTGATTATAATCCCTGAGTTATTCACTTTGCCTGTAATACATTTTTAGTCTTCTTTCAACAAACATTTACTGAATGTTCACCATGCATCACGTGCCAAACCAGGATCAGGATTTGCAAATAAACTGAATAGGGTCACTGACCTCTGGAATGCCACAAATGGCAAGGGAGAGAGATCAAAGACTGTCAATGACACCTCTGAGAGCTGGAGGACACAGGAGTCTCCCACAAAGATAAGAAGGCTCCAGCCCAGCCTGGGTTTCATGCCATGGAAGACCCTGCTTCATGCATCACTGACCTTCTCGGCGCATACCTCGATCCTGATTTGTAGACACAGACACAGCATCACTTCACAAAGCCCTTCCAGTACTTTTCTCCAGAAGATTTTACAAGAGTTACTTGAATGAACACATTACTGTAATTGTTTTGGTTTACCTAACGGTCACTCATCAACTTTAGTGATACTGAAATAATCACAAATTACCGACTAGAAGAGATTAAGACATGAATGTCAATATTGTCTCTAAAACCACTTTTAAAGCAGATTTTTATTACAAAAATTACAGAAGCCAAGACATTTCTAATACCTGTGCTGTCTCGTAGAACTGGTAGCACTGTGTGGAAATTGTTGTTTAGTTCTCTTTCTCCCCCATGACACTGTGAGATCTTTGCAAACTGGGATGGCTCACTGAGGATGATCCATAAATGTCTGGGAAATTCAATCAAATGGAAATTATTTCCAGTAAATGGAAAGTATGAGTCATCACTATAGAAATAATTCATTTCCCAGTAACAGTTACTTTTCTCCAATGGTTGTCAGAGCAAGATTCTCAGGAAATGAGTCTCTGTATACAATTGTTGATCTGGTTGTGGAACAGGTTGTTCTGTTTAATGTATTTTGTTTTACAGACATTACTAAAAATATTTTAGTTAGGTTATTAATTTAGAAATAGGAGTACAGTATAATACACTTAATATAAAAGCTAAATGGACAAGATTGAATTGTTGATAATTCAAAAGGTAGATCACTATGAAGATCACGTATAGCTTGATGAGAAAGTGTGAAAATGCCAACTAACAGATATTGTCCATGAGTTATTTCTGGGGCAACAAATCATCTAAAAATTAAATTTTAGATTTGTTCAGGTCTACCTGTCTGCTTCTGGAAATTTTTTCATAATTTCTCAGGTAATTTCATGGTCATCTACATTTGAATGCATTTATTTACATAAGGTATGATTTGTGTGTGTGTGTGTGTGTGTATAAAGAAATTACTGTATCCTGGAAACCTTGCTAAGCATGCATTTAGTCCAGCAATGATGCTGCAAAGCAAGTACTATTATACTTAATTTACAAGTTGTGACTCAGACTTTACTTACCCAAAATCCTAAAACCAGAACTTCTCAGAACCAGAGATAGACACTGTCTGAATTCAATGTTATATCTCTTAATACTATTCCATACTACCTCCACTGAGCAGGCCACAGAAATTTTAGGGAAACTTTGCAGAATTTAACAGATTCTTCCTGTTTTCATAAAACTTGAGAAAGAAAAACATGGGTGCTATCCTCTCAGCCTTCTCTCAGTGATTTGGCTTCTATTTTTTTCCCCTCGGAACTCTTGAGGATCTTTGTAATTTTCCATTTTAGGGTGTTAGTCACTTTCTTTGTTAATTTGCCACCATTCATTTTCCTCTTCTGCCCTGTGTAAGTCTAAGTTCAGGCAAAAATTAGCCATTACCTTCTGGCCAGTCAGTAAGGAACTGCCATGTGCTTAGCTCTGTGTTAGATGGCATAAGGAGCAAAGATGAATATTTTTTCAAAAATAGCCCAAGCAAAGTGCAGTTCTACAATGTTCCAGATCATGGATATAAAGATAAAGTGGTAAAACATAGAAATTGGGCTGCTTTCTAAGATTGAGGTCATACTTTATCTACATACCTTCTCTCTTCTCCTTTCTTCTTCCCAGGAATGCACAATGAATTGCTAATGGATATCTACATTCTGAAAGGAAAGTTCTTGGAAATTTCTTCACATATCTCTTAGCTTCTAGTAAAATTCCCTCCAGGGTCTGAAGTCTGGCTCCAGTTGTATCACTTAACCCTCAGTTTAGGCCAGACTCTTAGATCAGACTCTCCACAAACTCCTGCTGGCATTTTTCTTGTAGAGCATGGCATAGAACAGAAAAATATGCTGTGCCAGCTAGCAAGTTCTTTGTCCGTTGTTTGATTTTGTTTTGTTTTGCTTGCTTTAGTCTTTCCTTTGTTAAATATCTATCAGGTACCACCCATGTTCCAAAGACTGTGCTATGTTCTTTGGAAAAATGCATGATGAATTTGAAGTATGTCTAAGAGCCAAACCAAAGCATGGATGAAGATCAAGCAGATGAGAATTTATGAACATGAAATTGGACACTTCCAAAAAAAATCATTACCTTTAAAAACTCAAGTCAAATTAAGGGTGATCAACAAAAAGCATAAAATGCTGAAAAATTGTGCGTCAACACAGAAAAATTTTGTGTTCATATTGCTTTCTAAGCATTTTCAAGTTTCACCACCATTTAAGGAAACTAAAACTGAAAAGTGGAAAGGATACTTTATGGGAAAACCATTCAGACCTCCAACAGTGCATGCAAGAAAGACCACTCAGAGCTATTATCAGGGAAATAAACTCAGAAGAAAGGACTTTACCCTACTTCAAAAATTCAAGGAAAGAATGTACATGTATGTACTTGAGTTATACAAACTGTTTAATATGTATTTGCATTACTTTTATAATTCCTTGCTTTAATTAACTTTGTCAATTAACTGACCACTTCTGGTATTATCTAACAAATGGTCTTGTGTATGTACAGATAGACAAATGTTAAGGGCCTTACACAAATAGAAAAATTATGGAAGATCTTGATAAACACATAAGGAAGCTTCCTTGCAGATATGCAAATAGGAAGAAAGTATGTTATGGCAATTTTTAATACATTCTCTTACAATATGTTTTAAGAAGGAAAAACATACATAATTTATACACATGAAAATCTTTCCCCAAAAAAATAACTATTGGATATCTGATATAAAATGAGTTTATTGAATAAGGATTAAAACAATTAAAAAGAGTTTCCTGCTTGAAAAGAGATGAGTTGGTAAAGTCAAGTCATCTCATGATTGGGAAAAATAAAAGTCCTTTCTGCTATTATGCACACAAACATAAATGTCATGGAGGCAGAAACTGCATTTTCTGATTGAGGGGGACCACTTGGAGCACAGAAAAGCTTCTTGTAGCAAAAGTAGTTCCCCTATGCACAAAGAAAGTACAGGAAATGTAATGTAAAACTCTCAGCTTAGTTTGAAGGTTGATGAGTCTCCTTTAAACAGCAATTAGAGGTCAGCACATAGATATTAATGTTGACAGTAAAAAAAAGTCATCAAGAGGAAGAAAGACATATGTTTGGAAGGACAAGAAAATCTAGAGTTCAATGACTAAATGAGAAAAATCTGCACCTTGCATTTCTTCAAATCTTACTCTAAATGACAGCTCCCTTAAATGTGTTATACATCCATAATCAGAAATAGCAAACTAACTAGCAAGTTTTTGCAACATATATGATAGTCTATTATCTATCTGCAAAGTATGAATAGCATCTTTCCTATAAGAACTTCTAAAACTCAGGAAGAAAATAACTCTATACAAAAATGTAGCAAAGCTGCCGGACAAGTGCAAGGTCGTGAGTTTGATATCTGGTACCCCCCCCAAAAAATGTAGCAAAGATTTTTTTTATAAATAGGCAATCAACAAAAAGAAAATCCAAATGATAAAGAAGTTATATTCAATGCGTTGTTAAACAGAATGAGAAAAAAAGCTTTCAAAGTATCACTTGTCCTCTCTCAAATGTGGAAGCTAAAGTGGTTGACTTAAAAGTAGAATAGTAACAGCTAGAGGTTAGAGAAAAAGAGAGGTTGAATTTTATCAGTGCACACTATGTGCATGTGTGGAAGTATCACAATTAATTCCATTAATATGTACAACTAATGCATGTAAATAAAATTTTTTTAAGTATTCCCAGATTCCAAGGTGATGCCAAGCATGCTGAGTAATGGTGAAACCTATTCTACCAACTTATGTGAGCCCCCACCTCTGTAGCGAACATACACCAATTAAAAAAAAGACTCATACACAAAAAGGAGTAGAGGTTGAAGAGACCATGTAGGGAAAAAAAAGGTCAGTACATTTTACTTCCCTCCCTCCTCCCTCTCGCTCTTCCTCTTCAGCTCCGGCTACTTGGGATGGCCATTAAGGAAATATCTCAGAGAGCGTGACCTCTGTTCCCTGAGTCTGCAGTAGCATAAGGATTGGATTTTATGGTGTCTGAGTAGATGAAAGGTGGAGGGCTATGTTTGGAGCTCACAGCGAAGAGTTACATCCAGCAATGGTAGGGTTTGTCTGTGGGTTAATTAATCCAAGGGGAAGAACAAAAGGAATTTTGTAAAAGACCAAATCATAGCAGGCTTCTAGTCAGGAGCTGGATAAGTTTAGCAGAAAGAAATAGTGTGTACAGGGTTAGGTGGGGTATGCTAATGAAGAGCCACTGAACCTGTCAAGACAGTAGAGCAGGATGAGAAGCCTAGGAAAGAATCAAAACTTAAGTCTTGTCTGGCTGCCCTGGCGTTGTGATGAAACTGATGTGGGAAAAACCACTTTTAACAAATTCATAAAGTTTTAAAAAGTAGTTTTTATACTAAAATTTTCTGAAAACTAATTCAGTAATGTTTGCAGGGCAGGGAACCAGCTATACCTTCCTTTCTATTATAAGCTTCCCCAGGTAGCGTAATTCTAAATCAAGAAAGATGAATTTTTAGAATGTAAAAGAGTGTAGAGTTCTATATTACTGGACTGGCCATTGTAATTTGTGATATGAAGCTGTTTTTTGAACAGGAAATAACTGAAGGACTATTTGTGGAAGTTGTGGAAAACTTCCTGCCAAAGGAATCTTCCAACAGTCACTGAGGAATGAGTCTGAGAAGTTTGACTGGACAGAGGAGAAATGATTAAAATTGTTTGTGCTTGTACCAAATCAGGGCCATTTGTTCAGTATCTAGTTTGCACATAAACAAAATTTCAACTTGGAAGAAACAAAGTAATAAAAAAGAGGAAAAAGAGAATGAAGAGACAGGCAGAGAGAGAGAAGAAGGGGGAAAAAGGAAGCAGAAAAAAGAATGGAAGAAGAAAAGCAAAAGGAAGAGGGAGAGGAAGGGAAGAGTGAAAAGATAGGTGTGTGGGGGTGGGTAACTAGATATTCATTTCCATGTGGCAATTCAGCAATGCTGTCTTTCTGATACCAATACCTATAGAAAGTGATGATGAAAAGAATCAGTCATTCATATATAATGTTGGCAACCCGATTCATACAACTTTCTGGATGAATATTTAGAGATCAACAGCTTTAAAAATCTCTTTTAAAAATCTTTTAAAATCTCCTCGTATTTCTACTCATAGAAATTATTTCAAGAAAATAATTATGGCTATGCACAAAGATTATGCTACACAAATGTTCAATGCAATATATTTTATGATAAAAATATGATAGCAGAGTAATGATCAACTACAATATAAAATCCTACAGAAAAATATCTGCATCCATAGAAATATGTTTTCAGTTTAAAAAAAACCACTATAATATAGGGTATATAAAATGAATGGAGATGATCCACATCAAATGTTAAAAGTAGCCAAACTCTAGATGATGAAATTATGGTTTTTATTCTTTCTTTTCCTTACATAAAAAGCATGCAATTTACTACTAATAAAACAACTGTGAACATTCAAAAGCACTCTTTTTATAAAAAGTGACACACAATTATCTTAGTAACATGCTCCTCTCCTAACCCTTAGTCATCCATGCCTGAAGAGGGCTTGGCATTTTAGTCTGTGCAATCATAATCTAAGCCTGACCATTCACAATGCTTAGAATTTAGTCAGAGTATTTAAGTTTAATCAGAACTGGTATTAAGCTCATCAGGACATCTGGAGGAGCTAGTAAAGCTGGGTGTTATAAATCCAATCACGCAACATAAGGCATCAAACATGATAAGAAGGTTCGTGTTTGGGAGAAGTACCAGCTTCATGCCAACTTATGGCCAAGTCCGGAGTACAGTCATGCATTATGGACTGAAGGTATGCACACTCAAAAACAAACAAAAAAAATCCACAGTTTGAAACCCTAAACTATACCTAAGGTTAAATGGAGTCATGAAGGTAGGTCATTGACCCAACAGTATCAGTAACCTCATGATAAGAAACACCAGAGTATTACTCTCTCTTTCTGTTTCTGTCTCTGTGTCCTTCTTTTACCTTCTCTTTTCTTCTCTTCTCTTTCTCTTCTCTTTCTTTCTCTTTCTCTTTCTCTTCTCTTTCTCCTCTCCTCTCCCCTCCTCTTCCCTCCTCTCCAGTCTTCTCTTCTCTTCTCTTCTCTTCTCTTCTCTTCTCTTCTCTTCTCTTCTCTTCTCTTCTCTTCTCTTCTCTTCTCTTCTTCCCTTCCCTTCCCTTCACTCCTTTGCTCTTTGCTTTGCTTCACTTCTCCTCCTCCTTTTCTTCCTTCTTGATTCCCTCTTCATCTCCTCTATATACACACAATGCTTTGTGTGGGACATACCAAGAGTCTATCTATAAGGCATATAGAAAGCCCTCACTAGAAACAAATACTACCAAATTGTGACCTCAGACTTACAGCCTTCAGAGCTGTGAAAAAAATTAATTTCATTATTTAAGCAACCCAGATTGTCATATCCTTATAGTAACTGCTGCTCAATACAAATACTGAGACTTGCAGGGAGATGGTGGAGTGGCAAGCAACAGAAAAAGAGCCTTTCCAAAATTTGGTGTCCTGACACTGGAATACAGAAACACAAGGAAGGGAAGAAAGAGGGAAGTGGGTCCCCTGGATTGAGAAAGGATCTGAAATGAGATTTGAAGCCCAAGGAGAGAGATAATCCAGGAATCCAGCAAAAATAAGAAAACTAGGCCCACTGCCACAGGCCTGAGGAGAGAAATCCATGCTGCCCAGTGAGCCGGCCATTGCAGACCCAGAGGAAAGGAGGCCATGCTCCAGGGTGCATCAGTGAGCTGCCTCCCCACATCTCTCTGCCACCCCAGGAACCCTGGATGGGAGGAACCCAGGTGCCTAGCCCAATCCCTTGCACTGAAAAATGGACAGTCAGAGTAGGAAGCACCCTGGACTTGGCCACCAGCTGATTTGGAGGAGCACAGGAAAATGTCAAGAAGAAGGAACAAGGTACAATCTCAGACCCTCAGCCCATCCAGAACAAGTCCAGAGTAGAGTCAATCACAATAAAACAATGAACATGGTACATGACTTCTAAACAGGGTAAAAGGCAATCAATAATGGCTACCATAATGCCACTTGTTATCTTCAAAATAACTGCCCATACCATCAGGCATAAATAAAATCAAACAAAATAAAACAAAATAAAACCAGTTTAAAAAAAAAAAAACAA
>RJWT010026824.1:0-15684 GCA_004365215.1 Cuniculus paca | reverse complement strand
TTTAATGTAGTCTTATGTGTCTGTGTCACTATAGGCTTGTTTTAAGCACCTTTGTTTTCATCAAAATTCTGGTCAAAATTTATTAATGTCCCTCTTATTTACATGAAAATCTCAAAATCTTTAGTGTCGTATAAAGTCTTCATAATATGAAGTTTTTGTTTCATTTCATTTTAAAATTTGTAACTGCTATCCTCACATTCTCTCTCCTTTCCCACTCTGTTGGAGAATGTTGCATTGTCAATACTTAGAGAACAGACTATATAACAAGGATACAATTCTAGCACTCAACTTATACAAAATATTTTGAAATGATTAAATTTGAAGTCTCTGCCTTATTTGGAACAACCACTTATTTTACTAGATGATGAAACAACTTCCTTCATGGAACTTGAAGCAATCTCTATTAATGAATCTGGCAGTATTATGAATAATGGTAGTAAGCTCTTTTGGCTATTGGCTCATAACCATTTTCTTTATGCAAGCCAGATCCTCCAAATAGGTCACATAGATATTTTTTCTTATGAGGTTTTTCATGATTATTAATATAATATTGAAATTTTTCTCTAATTAATTATGCAACCTAATTATTTTTATCATTACCTTGTGCTTTAAATACTCTTATTTTTATACACTCAATCAACACTATAAAACTGCTAGAAGGGAATCCTCTTATACTTATTATTAGTGTTCTGCTATGATAGCAACTTAAAAATTTCACAATTAATGTAAATCTGTTAATTTATCTACTGACCTATTTCTGCATCAGTGCCATATCTCTAAGTAATATGACTTTATAAGTATATTAATAGTTATTAATATTTTATGTGAACTTTCAGTAGCAGCCTGAGATCAATTTTAATATTAACTGAGACAAATAAAAATTACTAGTTGGTATGCAACAATTCAGAATAATCAAGAATCCACTTCAATTTCCCAGCACCACACAGATCTTTATTGAATTGAATAACACCATATTACTTGTATTTACTCAATTCACTCAATTTTCAGAGGCATGGTAATCTTCATATAGATGTGCATTTATTATATTATTACCCTTATTTTACAAATGATGATGGCACCAAAACTCAAAGAGAACAGGAAATTGTATAAATACGGAATCTACTGTGATAAATGGAGCAAACAATCACTTGCCTCCCTGCTTTCTTCTTGGGATGAAGTACAATCTACAACTCAACTGGATTTGATTATATGACTTTGTTAATAGAAACTAAATGAATATTATGTGGTCAGAACATTTTGATATATTATATAGTTTAGCCTGTCTTTGCAGTTCCGGTATTTACCACTATGAGAATATATTCATACTGGTACTTTATCTCTTGAGGGTGGAATCTAAATTCAATCTACAGTCAGAAATCAAGCCCATCCTTCCCACAGTTTGAATCAGAGTTGCCAGACAAGCATAGTTGGTCTATAGATCATGGGCTAAACTATTAAAAGCTTTTTGTAGTTGAGTTTGCGTATGGTTTGTTAGGTAGTATTTGTATAGCAATAGCTGAATAATCTACCAATAATTAGGTGAATGAAGATGTGAAATCAAATCAATTAGCATCTACATACGTCTTACTTCACTACACTTCATAATTACACAAAGAAGCACTACATTTAGGCAGTTATTTCATAAACACAACTCACATGATTTCATATTGATAAAAATATCATTCTGATTTCCTTACAATTTCTGTTAGAACATATTCCTATAAAAAACACTCTGTCAAAATGAACTTCATTAGAAAATGCTTTCTTAATGACTGCACAGCCATATACCTTCCATTTATGTAGATAGGACACACAAACTACAACAATGAATCTTGAAAAGTCTGTTCTCACATATGTATGCTATTTTAAACATATCCCACCTGGAATGAATTCATTACCATGAGACAGTTCTAAATCAAATTCAAAGTTGAGAAACTGATTATGTATTCACAAAAAGTAAACAGTAATTTTTCAGAGATAGAAGGTAAGCTACTTACTTTAGAAAGTCATATCAAATTGGAGAGTGGATGATTAACAAAATGTTAATTGCCTAATGCTGTAGGTAATTGAAAATGTGATAATTGACATATAATTCTGGCTATTAGCACATCACTCACTGCTTCTAATATGTGTATGTCCTTCTTATGAAAATACTGAGTGGCTGGAGTAGATCCCTAACAATTGAACCAGCTAGAATCAGAGATACTTGGTAAATTAATGCTTACTAGTAGTTTTTGATCAGTTTAGCATTTTCATTGTCATTTAAAAATTTATTTGGTATCTCAGCATTTTAAATAGTAGAAGTGTCAACTAAAAAAATAAGCACAACTAAAAAAAACTGAGTTTCAACAACTGAAGTTTCACACACTGAAAATCTGTGGAAACCGCCGCTTCCTTTTCTTTAAGGGCCAGCATTGTAGTGATAGTGGGAGTTGGCTGCAAAAAATGGTTGCCAACAATTTAGCACATTCCCTGACACGCATGTCCTACCTCCCATCGAGAAAATGGAATCTACCTGTAGGGTAGTCTACTCTATTTGAGGTTCTAGATCTGTGATTAAAATCAGCTAGTATTCACAACTCTTCCCCCAAATAATACTATGTAGAGCCTAGATAAGTTGCTCCCAAGAATCTTGCCCAAACTGCAGAATTTGGAGAAATAATAAATGGTCATTTCTTTTTTAAATTTTTGAATCAAGGTATTGCTATATAGTTCAGACTACCTTTGAACTCAGAATGTAGTACAGACTGGCTTTGAACTCATGATGAACTTCCTGCCTCAGCCTCCTGAGTGCTGGGATTAGGATTACAGACATGCACCACCACACCTGGTTTAAGACACTATGTTCTGAGCTGGCTTGTCACTCAAAAATAGATAAGTGAAACAGTGATGTAAGATATAATTCAAGACAGAGATATCACTGTATCTTTCTATCTTATTCTATGAATTGTCACAGTTCTAATGAAAGTATTTCAATAAAGTCTCCTTTTCTAGTTCAAACCCATTAAAAAGTTGTGCTTTATTGTGTTTTTCATTTTAATTTTCTTATTTGGGTAGCCGAACTATTTCCTAATCATAATTTTTATGAGTAGATGCATGATTTTCAAGTAGGAAGAATGAAAGCCATATATAAAATACAAATTATAAATAATAATATTTAAGTCATTGATTTTTTTATTTGGTCATGGAATAGTGAATATTAAACAAGGAATCATTTTATAAAATCTCTTGGTAGAAGACAATTATTTAAGCTTTGGAAAATATTTAGTTAAACAGAATATTTTGATCTTCTTTGACTACTTTATCTTATACCCGAATCTGTCATAATGTGAAATAATTAATTATTCTTTCATAATAACTATATTTAAAATTGAATTATAATGAAATACCATTAGCTAGTAAGTAGCAAGAAAAAGTAAATAGCATTTTCAACTTGAAATAGTTTTTTTCTTCAAAGTGCAGTCACAAGCATAATTGAGAAAGCATTTTTAAAGCTCTGTAATGTTATAACAATAATAACCTTGGTATGTTCATTTTAAATTAATGTTCCACAGATCACTATGTCCAACAAAGAAATGAATATACTCAGAAGAAATAGTCTGGGTATGTTGCTATATGCACTAATTCAAATGAGAATCATTTTAACTACATTTTCCAGGTTAAATAAACCCTTATTAAGTGGAAAAGCTGACAAAAAGCCAGTAGATCAATATTCTGTTAAAATTTGGACATCACTTTGGAACAAAGTCGGTATCATTCATATAAGAAGGTAGAAGTAGATTTAAGTATTAAAGTATGATATCACTCCCTTGATTTAACACAAATATTAAGTGCAAATTATAGGGATAGAATTCTTCACTCAGATTGCCTAGAAGAACACTCAGTATTGGGAGCCTCAAGAGATGCAGGTGTACTAAAAGTAGTAATAATCCTCAAATTCAGAGCCTGAAATATTGGACTGACTCTAACAGGGACAAGCTCGAAGATTAAAGGACTTTAAATGTTTCAGGATAAAAAATGATCCCCTCTTTCATAATAGTCAAGAGAAAGAAAAGGGCCTGGATCTTCTCACACCAAATGATGCAAAGAGGGAAAACCATTCTATATTTGCCAGTATTCTATCAAGGGTTAAAATACTAAGGATGGTGTAAGAATCCTGGGCTTCCTTCAAGCAATAAAAACTGAGCCATAATTTGTATAAAGCAGGGTGTGAGAGTTTAAATACTTATCTGGTTCTAGAATTCTAATTTAGGAGAAAGAGTTATGTTCGTTTGGGAGAATATCTTTGAAAGCTTTTCGGAGGTAGGAAGTGAGATTCTGGAAGTACAGTTCCATAGGAGTCACACGGTTGAAGGCACTTCAGTATTGCTTTGCACTAAATAGAAACAGAAGTCTTAGGGTTAAGTGAGAGAATAAGGAGAAAAAGGAGATTATTGGGCAGCCTGGCAGAAGAATAAAATGATGCATTGAAAATGGCCACGAGGCTTAAGAAAAGGCGTAATTCCAATGTGAAATGTTGCTCCGCCTCCTGTCTCCTTAGTCTTTAATATACATTCTTTAATATACTCTGTGTATTTTAATATACAAAATATACAGAGTTCTTCGTCAGCGTATGAAATTCAACAGTCAGCCTATTTCTAAACATGAATAAGAGGACAGCTGAAAGCCAAAATCACCTGTAGAAATCAATAAAAACTTTGAGGGAAACTTTTGATGATCCATAATGGGATAGGAGCTTGAATTTCGCTAAGGTTTGAAAGGATTTTTGGCTTACATCTAAGTTAAATAATTGTGCTTGCTTATGAACAAAAACAAGAGCCATGAATGTGGTTGTGCTAGGAGTAACCATCTTGAAATTAAGAAGATTATAATCTATTTGTAAGCTTAATCAAATGACACTGAGATCACTATTGCTCCAAGTCTGACAGAGTATTACCCACATAAACTGGTAAGTCAAATCCTAAGTGGGTTAGCTTTGAAGTGATACTGTTGCTATTTATAAAGAACTGGCATTTTTTGACCTGTGGATTTTCAAGGTGTGAAGGACTCTTAAGTAAAAGAAAAAATGTCAGCTTACTGGTGTATCTGGGGATATTGCAAATAATGAAACAAAATATCAACAACAAAACCTCAAATGATGGATATTTAAAAAAGAAAATATTCATAACAAATCAGAGAATGAGTCATATTTTTAAGGTTATTAAGGGAATCTTTGATCCAACACTGAGGATATGAACTGAATGAAAATGTTAATAGAATATTAAATCACTTTGTGTTAAAGCAGAACAATTGGGGTAAAAAAAGAGAAATGAGCAGCACAGATAGCATCAAGAGAGAAGAAACAAGGACAGTGGTGGGCCTGAGTAGTTTACTACAGGGAACCCATCTCATATAGAAAATAAAATGGCTAAATCTACAGAACGGGAAGAAAACCCGGAAAAATTATATTCATACTCAGCAATGAGAACAAACTTTTAGAATAATAGTAACTACTGAACAGATGTGAAGTAGAAAAAAAAATAAAGTAACAAAAGACAGCATAGGGTAGTGGTTAACAATACAAACTCTAGAACTAATATTCCTGGGTTCGATTTCTGATATCAACAGTATTGTCTATCTCAACACAGTCACTGAATCAGCCTGTGTCCCTCAATTTTCTCATCTGAAAGATAAGGATATGAATAACATTTCTCTCCTTTCTCATTATATCACAAAGAATAAATGAGTTATTCCACATAAAACAAATGACAGCTGATAATATTCAACAATTATGATGGAACTAAATAACTAGCTATACAAGTGAGTTCACTGAAATATAAAATAAGTTGAAAATAAACAAGACAATATAATGGCTATTTGGAGAATGAGATTCACATAAACCAACTCGTGATATATGAAAAATTAGCTCAAGAAAAAAGGACAATAAAGTAGGCTAAGACCAGAAACTAAGTTTCCTCATTAAATCCTTAGCAAGTAGTCACACTCAGCTAACCATAATTCAAATCAATTTACAGATTTCATGTAACTATAGCTGAATTAGTTTTATAGGAAAATAAAGTGAATTATATCCTTTTAGCTGTGCTGTGATCACTGAACAGTCAATTCTTACTTTGTTTGTATGCACTTTCAACTTTAAAATACAAAATAGAAAACAGTAGAGAAACAATGCATCAAGCTAAAACCCTCTCACCTGGCACAGAAGACCTTCTGCAGTAAAAGATCCATGCAGATGAAGTCTGCACGCACGCTGGTCTTGTATGCATCGCGATGTATCCATTTCCCTGAGAACTAGCATTGTCTTCCTGGATTTACCTACCATTTGCAAGGAAGGTTGCAAGGTTTGCAAGGAAGGTGGTCCACATTGACTACTAACTCAGGTTTTCTCTATAAACAATGTTTTTAGCATTACAAACTATCCGTGATGCTAAATGTAAGATATTAGTCATTATGTTTTCATACAAAAATGGTAATTTAAGTGAGAGAAATCATCAACAATAGGTAACTGTCTCACTTTAAGGACTAGAAAGGTACATAGATTAATTTGATTGTTTAAGACTATTACAACCATTGTCAAATTCCTATCATCTTGTTTTTTGAAAACCTATACTGTTATTGTTTTGGGTTTGCTGTTGTTTGTCTCTTTTGCTTTTTGTTTTTCTTTTCTGTGTCTTTTTTCTTTTAAATAAATAAAAAAAGACAATGAATTCTAGAGATAAAACCAAGGCAAGAAACCAATTAGCTTTATTCCTCTTTCACACACTTTTGACAAACTTCTCTTGCTCACTGGATGTTTTTTCTATTCACACAGTGATGATAGTTTTCAGACTATAAAGGCAACAATGCGAAGTCATCAAAAGGACCTCAGTTATAGAAATTCTACCCTGCTTATCATGGAATGCATGGCCAGAACTAATAATCAGTTTTCATCTGAATTGTATAGATTACTGACATGACTCTGTGTGCATGCGTGTGTGTGTGTGTGTGTGCATTCATTCTATGATTTTTTTTAGTTCAAGCAAAGTAAACTTAAGGTGAGTTGTCTTTTGATGCTTGTTGTTTAACAACCACTATATTTGATGTACTTACAATATCAGGGCCTTTTAAATAAATGCTTCAGAAATCATCATGCAAGAGGAGGAAGTTTAGCTAGGCATGGTGGTACATGCCTCCAGCCACAGCACTTGGGAGGCTGAAGCAGGAGAATGACTGTAAGTTCGAGCCCAGCGTGGACTACAAAGAGAGTGCAGGGCCAGCTTGAACTGCACAGTAAAACCCCATCTCAAAAGACAAAAAAAAAAAAAGTGGGGGAGCAGATTTAAAGAAAAGAAGTGCTGTTAACCAAAAGCATCTTTTTCTATTCTGGACTTATGTTTCTATTCATTTTTTGAGTGTATATGTGTATGTACATTTCTGATTCATGTCCATATTCTGTTATCTGTGTGTATTTAAGAGTGTGTGTCTTTTTATATTGCTGGATGTTGTTTTCTGTCTTTGTGTATTTGAGATTTGTGCATCTGGGAAAACAGTTATGTTTTAGGGAATATGCTTTAATGGCTCTGTAGTCCCCTAGAATTAAACAAGAAAAAAATGATAACTTTTTATGCAGGGTGCAGTTACAAATAGAGATCTGATACGTGAGGAAGAAAAATACTTGAGGAGAGTAGGAAAAAGGATAGTGATAGAAGAAATCAAAGACAAAAGAGGAGGTCTGTAGTCCGGCAAAGTTGAATTTTCACATTGAAAGCAAAGTGTCACAATTCTATGGCAGAAGTGATAAAGAATGTTTAAGAAATAAGAATTTTTTTTTAAATTTTAAAGAGAACAAAACAAAACAAAACAAAACAAAACAAAACAGAACAGAGTTAAACACAACAAAGCATTTCAGAACAGACCACTGCAAGCAATATAGGTCTTCATAACAGTAGGAGATTAACCATGGCTACCCTAGTGTCTCTTGTTTTTTTCGAAATGGTTGTTCATACATTCACATACAATAAACTCAAACAAAACAAAATAATATAAAACCAGATAAAACAAAAGAGTGAAAACATTACAAGCCTTCAAATCAGACAATAGGAAATCAACAATGGCTACCTTAATGTCCTTTGTTTTCTTCAAAAAAACTGTTATCTTCTCACTTATTGTAATCAAATAGTAGAAAACAGACTTAAACCAATCAAATCAAAGATTAAAAGCATTATTGGAATTCAGAACCTTTTCTCCATATATATCAGGGATTTTGTATCTTATTAAGTCTTTCAGTTTCCCACACTAGGGAGATGATGTGGTGTTTACACATGTGAGTTTGATTTATTTCACTTATGAGTATGGTCTCAAGTCGCATCCATTTACCTATAAAAGCCTCAATGTTATCCTTCTTTATAGCTGAGTAGTGCTCCACTGTATAAAAGTACCACATCTTTTTTTAATCCATTCCTCAATTGATGGGCATTTGGGTTGTTTCCAAGATTTGGCTATTACAAATTGTGCTGCTTGGGCTGGGGATCTAGCTCAGCGGTCTAAGTGCCTGCCCGGCAAGTGCAAGGTCGTGAGTTCAATCCCCGGTGCCACAAAAAAAAAAAAATTGTGCTGCTATAAACATGGGTGCACATATATCACTATGGTGATGATTTCACGTCTTCTGGGAATATGCCCAGAAGCGGAATAGCTGGGTCAAATGGGACTTCCAATCCTAGCTTTTTGAGGAACCTCCAGACTGATTTCCACAGTGGTTGCACCAGTCTACACTCCAACCAACAGTGGAGAAGGGTTCCTTTTTCCCCACAGCCTCTCCAGCAATTGTTATTGGTTGTTTTCTTGATCCTGGAATGATGGAATCTCAGAGTTGTTTTAATTTGCAAGAAATAAGAATTTTTTATGACATATTTTAAAATGTTCCTAATCTCCAATGGGTTAAAAACTCCTCTACTATCCAAAAGTCACACTTAAAGTTTGCCACATACACATTCACCACTGAGGGGCTTTAGTGAATGAAATTACTGATGTTTCACCTGGAGATACAGACACTGTAGAAAGACAGTATCATGCCCAGGAGGAGAACATGAACAGAGAAATAACAGGTAAGTGTATAGCTGAGACATAGAGAAAATACACATCTACTTTGCCCCAAAATATTAATGGGAGAGAACATTGGCTGTGGATGGCAGAATAACACTTGGATTACACACAGATAAGAACCTTTGCATAGCCAAGTGCTAAAGGTAAAGTTATGCATATTTTCTCTTAATCTACTTCATTTTGAAAGCATAGATATAAGTTGTAAAGAAATATAATCCTTCATGATTTTTCTACTAGGTACAACTTCCTAAGAACTCCATTATGAGAAAAATTGAAGTTTATATTGCATGGTATTTCATATAATAATAATGTAGTTCCTGTGTAAGTATTCCTCTAAAAATAGTACCATATCTCTATAAATGCTGGTGCACTTGATAGGCTTTGTGCGTTAAGCAGGAATGTGTCTCATTTCATAAATCATTTACCACTTCTGCTGTGATCCAACAGTTCATAATCTTAAGCAAATAAAAATGAACATCTGTCTATTCTCTGGACAACTGCAGTCATATACTGACCCTAAGCTTGCCTTCAATTTCATTTTTTTTTGTTAGAACCAGGAAAATAAAAGTTTATTTTGGTCAATTTCAAATTTTTTTTTAGTATTCCTGTAGATCTTTATCTCCAAAAAGCTGTTAGAGAACTCTACATGTAGAGAATGTGACAGTCCTGAAGTGTATTATAGAAAGGCACAATCCTTTATTCAAGTACACAAATGAAAATTTTACCCTTGGCAAAATGCAACCTCAGTTGTCTAAGATTTGGTTTAGGATAATATTCCTGAGTAAAAATAATCACCATAGTATTTGACCTTTGAAAGTATTTTAAACTTAACCTGGGTTTCTGTGAAAGAAGTTATCAAAGAAAGGAAAAGACAAATCAGTGTGCTGAAAGAGTGACATTTTAGAGAACAATCACAACACCACCAAACTCTGTTTTCTGTTCCAGAGAACTATTCCTTTAGTTATTTAACAGGGCTCCTCAAACTTAAATGTGCACAGCTATCATTTGGAGATCATGTGAAATGTGGATTTTACTCAGCTGGTCTAGAAAGGAGTCCGAGATTCTGCATTTGTAACAAGCTACAAGGTAATGTCAGTCCATGGACTATATATTTTCCTAGCATGAATTTAGAATATCTGATATTTTTCAAGACCATTAGTTCCTGTGGAAACATACGTATGCACTGTTCTTAAGGCATCTATAGTGTAATAAAAAGGAAAGTTGATCTGTGTATAGTAGTAGCTCTTGTATTAACAAAATTAATAGTAATCATTGTGCTAAGGACATGGGGATAGTTTTAAGGGCTTATAACCTATGCAGTCTCACAGGATTCGACATGTAGAAGAGTCTACATTTGGTTTTTTTGCTCTGTTGTTTCTGTCTCGAAATTCTTATAAGTTTAGAGCAGAGACATTTCACTTTCATTCTGTACTGAGCTCCACAAATTGCATAGCTAGTTCTGGTACAGATAACATCCTATGCAGCACGAAAGGGGTGAAATTACCTCCCAGTGAAAGGAATAGTAGTTTCAAAGTGAAGAGGCATTTGAGCAGTACCTTGTAGCATGGGAGATTTTGACCAGAGATCTATGTGGTTAAGTTACGGGGGACAACAATCTGGCCGGAGAGGTTGCTGCAATGGGAAGAAGGAAGACTAAAGGGATGGCATGCGGGAGGAATGGCAAGTAGTTTGGTCTGAAATGGCAAGTAGTTTAGTCGTAAAATGCTGAGCACATAAGAGGCACTCAATAAATTTTTGTTCAATGAAGGTTGGCTGAATGAGTTTCCCAGCCATCCATGTCCCGTCTCTAATGCCAACCAAGGAGAAACAGAGTTACCACTGTGCTACACTGGAGCAAGCACGCCGGCCTGTACTTTCAGAGGTGCGAAAATGGAGACAGTCGAGAGTAAACATTCAAATAAGTTTCGTTAACAGATATGTTTCCCAGTCCTGGGAAATGCCAGGCACTTTAACTTGTCACTATATGTTCCCTAAGTGATTGGGGGTAGAGTGGTGCTTCCCTTTTCACTTAAACATTACATCTCAGTTTCCTTACTTCTGAGTAAATTTTATTTTATTTTCTGGGTATTTTAAATAAAGTACTTATTGAAACAAAAAAATGCTGCCTTCAAACAAAATGAGAAATCAAGCTTTAATCATTACTGTAAAACAGAATTTTAGTATAGGCAAATAAGGATCCATATAGGAACATCTGTTCATGTTACATCAGAGAAACTCATACATAGCAGTGTGAAAAACTTGAAATAGCTGTGTAACTGTGGCAGAGTAGTGTATACATTTGCTAACTTTTCTCCTTGTTAGAAGTGCATAGTGAACATAGATTTTCATCTGTTTTTATATGACCTGTGTACATCTCGAGGCTATTTCAAATCCTAGAACTTTGAAATAAATTAATCCGGGGGAAGATGTACGACTTGCTAAGGCTTTAAAATTAGGGTCTTGTGTCCCAGTTGACAGTGGGGGAAATTTCATTCCTGAGTCGCAGTGCAGTTTTGCCTCTCTGCTCCTTAGGATTCTCTAAATTTTTCCTGGAACTTGTCCTTAGTGCTCTCCTCCTCCATCCCTGCAGGGACAGATTATGTAACTAGAGGAGAGAATGCCAGGGGCATAGTCACCCAATACTGATTGGACTATCCCACTTGAGATGCTGAATTCACAGCCAGAATTTCATTATCCTGCCAAAACAATAACATCTCCACGGCCAGCTCTGAGCCAAGGTTCCCCTTGAAACCAAGAGTGAAAGCAACAAGCATTACTCATGAAGGAGATCACAGCAATGAACTATACCCTTGATCCCTAAATTCCCTCTGCTACAGGGACCCTACAGGTGCTTTTTCAGTGTGACAGATACTGTGGGAATGTTAATTCTTACACAAAATAGGTCCAGTGCTTTGCACATAATACATTAATCCAGCCTCTTTTTTGCCTTCCATTTTGTAATTAGCATAATTGTATCATTTTCCATATTCCTAAGATAGCTCCTCAAAATAAGACTTTAAAGCATCAAAGCTTTTAAAAAACTTCAAATATTTAACCTCACAGTTTGTTTGTTTCTCACAGAAAACAAAGTAAGACAAAATCCAACTGGTATGGAATGAAACAAACTTTTATTTTTTTATTACAGAAACACAAGTTTAATACCTTCCATATAATAGATACTCATAATTTACAAATTTAGAGATGAAATACTACAAAAATGAATAAAGATGAAAAATGTCTCATTTAAAATGTTTATTTCTTTATCACAGTCTTCAATAAAAAAATCAAATATTCACTTTGTCTTCTATTGGTTGGTTAGTAAATTATCACTCCAAGCAGCAGTTTTTCTCATATATTATACATATAGACACAGTGAATTTCAGAATAAATTACAAACTTGGTTGCATAGGTAAGATTCTCCCTTTATTACCTATAATGGAGGCCTCCATCGCTCCCACTAAGAAGATAATTTCTGTGTACCACACTCCTTCTGTGTGAGAGATTAACGGAAATTTCCCAACTGAGGAAACAGGTTAGATTCTTGATACTAAATCTTGAACAGAAATAAAACAGACTGCTTTGTAATTCTTTTTTTGCACATTGTTTCACATTTATTCTAAAGTACCTACAATAGTCATTCTTCAGAAAGCATATCCCGTGTTTTGGAGACACTTGGATGCACAGAGGACAGACTACCATTGTTTAATTGGTGAGTCTCCACAGTCAGACAGGAGTGTGAAGTGCTGTAATTAATTGGGATATTTCACACAGAATACCTATTAGTCAAATATTTTAAGCAACTGTGGAACAGGAATTTCTTGCTTTAGTTATTCAATATTTGGTAATTTAATAATTACCTTCAGTTCTATTTTGGCTAAGAAAATATGCCAGTGGATACCAGATTCTTATAATTTTGGCCTAAGTAAACCAGCCAGCACTGTTGCCACAGGGAAAGATTTAGGAAACCTGTACTCACCAGATGTGTGAGGATAGGGGATTTCAATTTATTCTTAAATCTCTGAACATATGTAGGCACTCTTTTACTCACACAATTAAAACTTTTATATTCAGGGACCATAACCAAAAGAAATATGTCTAAGTGAAATAATTTGTAGACTTCAGAAAAGGAAAGCAAGAGAAAATATGACATCAGAACTCTTGGTTTCAATGGTGTCTAATATGTTTAATTTATTTTTTCAATGTTAACCTCGTAATTTCTAGGAAACATCTAAAGATATACAAAGAAAGTTTATGGTAACAAGATAGTACACATGCTGTTGGAAAGAATGACAGGTTTACCACTGAAAATCTGAGGCTCTCACTTATGAAATATTATACTAACATAGAGGACATAGACATTCAGGGGGAAAAGTTTCAGTATTATGCTAAAAAACCAGTCACAGAAAACCATATATTATATTATATTATATTATATTATATTATATTATATTATTCTACTTATATGAAATGTTCAGAACCGGCAAATGTGTAGAGACATAAAGTAGATTAGTGTTGCTTTAAGGCTGGGGAAACAGGGAGGAGAGGAGCAATGGCTAAAGGGTATGTTTTCTTTTTGTGCTGCTGAAAAAGTGTTAAAAATTGTCAGGGATGGTGGTTTCACATATTGGTGCATGTGCTCAAAATCATTGAATTGCAGATTTTAAATACATGAATTTTATGGTACATAAAATATTTCTCAAAAAGTTGTTTAATAAAAACGTCATTTAACTGGTACACTCATTTATCACTTATCATACTTCTCTAAACTAAGGATGTTTCTGGAATTTTAACATTTAAGTAGCAAATGCATCTGGGTGTTTACCCAGTTCTCAACCTCTAGTTGGGACTGGTAAAAGTAGGTGGGAAAAATGGGAGTTACTTTTGCTCCACAGGGATCTGATTTTAGGCCAAACAGTTATATATACATCAAAGAACACCCCAGGAGAGCCAGGATAGAACAGCTGCAAACCTTCTTTGATGTCTGCCCAATGACCTTTTCTCACATTTAGTGTCCATTTTAGCCTGGAGTACTTTGTTAGTCTGTATTCCTTCTAGGAAAACTAATTCCTAGAGAACAAAGCTAGTTACCAAAATGCTATCTATAAGTGAGAGATCTGTACTCATCAGCATTTTGCCCATTGGACTGTGTGTATAGTCTATGGCTATTTAGGATTGAGGTATTTGACATTTGAATATTCTCTTTCTGATATAGCAGATTCACTATCCTGTTGTAGTTGGACTACAGTTTGCAAGAGAATTTTGATAATTCAGCATACGTTATATATGGGCTATATCTTTTGTTTCTTTAGCATTTGACTATTCTACTGAATTTGTTCCTTTTATAATATAAATTGTTTGGAGGAAAGAAATTCTTAAATCAGACAATTAGCTATTAGTTCTAAGAGATTAATTTTAAAAAACAGTTGAAATAAATAATTTAGAATTTTCAATTTTTCATGGCCCTGTATTCTGTAGAATTATAATTATCATCATGGTTATGACATCTGTACAATTATGGACCTTATGCTCAGTATTCTGGCATGTTTTCTGAGGTATATTATTATAAAACTGTTAATATGACTGAATTTTATAGACACTTCACTTAAACCCATTATCGCGTTTAACTTACCCAAAATACCTTAAACAATGATTAAAGGACAGACATTGGGCCAGGACTCCTGTGATAACTTTAAAGGGGCAATAAACATTCGCTAATAGCAGATCTTCAAATGAAGTAACTCTTCAGCACCCAAGGAAAAAAATTCTAGTACAGAGAAGAAATGTGATACGGAAAAAAGATTAAAATACATGGATTTATCCACATTTATAGGTAGAGATCTGGCTTAATGGAAAAGGTGGATTTTAAGCAATTCAAGACATTGTAGAAAAAATACATTGTGCAGGTAGCATCCTGGAAACCTGAATATATTTATGCATCTACTTGTATTTTGCAAAACAATAAAGTACCCAGGAATTTCTCATAGTGTTATGTCACATTATTTACCAGTTCAGTTCTTTGGAGGAAACTTCACTGAAAGAACTGAATGAACTCATGTCCGTTATCCTTTTGGTGCCTTTAGGTTTTCATTGTTATAAGCACTTATTGTTATAAGAGACAATCAGCAAGAGAAATCTGTTTTAACACATTAATAAATGTGATCAAATGGCACATATATTTACATGTTAATAATATAGTGCTTTGTTCAAAGAGAAAATTAAAACGTGGAAGACATTGATCATTTTCTTTCTAGTGAATAGCAGGTAAGCTTTTAGTGGGGCTCAAGAAATAGGCACATTATATGAAATCACTATTCATTTCTCATTTCTCCCCAGAAGCCTAGCAAAGTAGACTATCTATCAGAAATCTCAATGACTCCCCTTTCCTCTCTTCAACATTCAGAATCCTATGATCCTTGGTCAAAGTTTGTTTTCACAAGTAAACATTAAACTGTCAGAGCAGAATCTTTTACACTGTTGCACTCTTAGGGGTACAGTAGGTAAATATTTCTTTAGCAAATGAATGAGGAAGAATGAGGACAATGGATATAGAGAACACTTTTAAACGTACGATAATATTATCTTAGTTTGCATGTTTATTTTAAAAAA
>RJWT010026823.1:0-15700 GCA_004365215.1 Cuniculus paca | reverse complement strand
CCTTGAGCTCACTTTGTAGCCCAGGCTGGTCTCGAACTCGCAATGATCCTCCTGTCTCAGCCTCCTGAGTGCTGGGATTACAGGCATGCACCACCAGGCCCGGCTCATAATTAGAATCTAGTAAGATCAGTTAGTGTATGTGGTTAGTACTACGTGTATGTGATTCAATAAGTGACTCAATTACATCACTAAAGACATAATTTTATTATTCACCCTGCTGCCTTCAACATCATATCTACCCTAAAGCAGGCTATGGTAACTGCTGGTGACAATCATGACTGTGCTCTTCTGTTGATATCTAGTATATATTGATATCTAGTATATGTTGAATGAAAATGTAAACAAAAAAATGTAAGATTCACAGGAGAAAGAGAAAAGGGGAATGGAGAAAAAAGGACATAAAAAAGAAGATCTTTCTCTTAATTAGAGAACACAATCTTTATTATTTATTGGTGGAGGCAGATTATAGGAGAAATGCCAGGCATTGGCTTACAATAAACTATATCTCCATCTAGAAGCCAAAAGATATGTTGTCTTTAGGGTCAAACTGAATAAAGAAAAATGTGGTTCTATTAAGAAGTAGAAACAATACATATGCTATTGGGTAGCCAACTGACAATATCTTCTTGTTATTTCTGTAAGTTATTTTTTGCAAGAAGGCAAGAAAAATACAAATAATAACATATGGTATCAAAGCTGGATATGTCTTCTTACAATTCTGGATGCCTTTATCATCAAAACTCCTTATTTCATAAAGCCTAACTTGTATATATCTCTAAATTTTCCTGGAATCATGTTTCTTTTGGTTTTCTTTTTCATATTCTTATAATTTTGATTAATATTTTAAACCTTATGAAAAATTTTCTGTGAATTTAAGACCATTTTTTCAAAAAGAAGTTACTACTATGGAGGAATTACCATATATTCAGTGAGGAGAGAATGATATAAGCATATTGAGATGTGGGTGCCAGGCAGTGAGCTAGAATTCCCCATTAGCTACATGACTTGTTCTCACACATCAGCTTGTCTATGCACTCAATTTCAATATGTGCTTCAGCAAAATCTGAAATCAAAGCATGTCATGAACTATCAGGGTCACCTTCAAACAGTCAAAACCAGTTATCTTAAATCCATAAGTGCCAAGGGTTTCCAATCCAAATGTAAACTATCACTAAATTTCATGAAAGGCATGAAAAACAATTATTACAGAAATTTGAAGTAGAAAAATTGCTTCCAAGCAAAGATTCATTGAATATAGTCATATAAATTTTCAAATATTCACAGCAGATTTAGAAGCTTCTTTTGCATTTTCTTGGGTGAGTTCATGTGGATAACTAAAAATGTTCACAGTTCTATAATATGTAAATTAAATTAAGAAATTCAGAAATCATTGATCTAAGGAACTGCTTTTTAAAAAGGGAAGATGGAACTATATTCCACTGCCTTTGTCTTGACAGACACTTTTAAATATACTGAAGGATCTTTGAAGGTATGAAGAACAAATGTGCTATCAAAATAATAGGAAGTCGTTTTCAAAAAGAAGATAAAATAGCTGACTATACACTATATTTAAACACCTTACAATGCATGGAGTGTATGCCCAAGTCACTATAGCAATAATTTTTTTTTATTTTAAAGAGAATGAAACAAAACAACAAAACAAAAGAATTAAAATAGAACAAAGCAGATCAGAACAGAACAATGCAAGCAATACAGGACTTCAAAACAAGACAACAGGAAACTCATAATGGCTACCATAGTGTCTCTTGTTTTCTTTGAAATAGTCGTTCATACTGTCACACACAATAAATTCAAACAAAACAAAGTAATATAAAACCAATTAAAATGAAAGAATGAAAGCATTACAGGCCTTCAAACCAGACAATAAGAAATCACCAATAGCTACCATAATGTCACTTATTTTCTTCAAAAGAGCTGGTCATACCTTCTCACATATTGCAATCAAATAATAGAAAACAGATTTAAACCAATCAAATCAAAGAATAAAAGCATTATTGAACTTCACAACATATTCATAAGAAATCAGCAATGACTTCCATAATGTCTCATTTTCTTCAAGGTAGCTGTTCATACCATCACACTTAATAAAATCAGTTCTTGTAGATGCTTTAGGAGTAGTTCTAGGTAAGTATGAGCATATACATGTACATCTATCCTTTCTGTGTTAGAGGGAATAACAACAACAACAAAAAAAACCCACAAGAAAACCAAGAAACAATAAAGACAAATAATTTTGAAAGATGTAAGAAAGAAATGATTGCTCTCACCTCTCTCCATGGTGCTGAAGTTCAGTAGCTCAAAATGCGTAATACTGTATTGACTTCTCAGTTTAAATCCGTGATTCTTTTTATGGATAGGGTAACTAACTTGATGCAGTGGTTAAAACGTGTGATTAACATGTGAAATTATGCTGTTAAACTGTTAACTCTAAAGAAGTGCCAGATTAACATAAACAGTAAACTAATCACCAAAAAAGGACTACTGATTTCAAACTCACTTTTAGTCTCCCCTTACATGGGACTTCACAACTCTGCAGTAAAAAATTACTTATAATTAACCAGGAGATTTGGCCAGCTGTGAATAAAGACACACAGATGTCTCAGACTTCATAATAATTTGGGAGGGAAGTTGTAATAAAAATATGTTCAGCTGTTAGCCCCGAACATTTAGAAATGAAAGTTTCTAAAGCTGAGTTGGCTATAAATTCATGGGCTATGACTTCAACATCCCTCATCAAAATATTTCCCCCATTCTATCTAGAATTTGTTATTTCACTTTACTACTGTCAAAATACATGAGACTAGATAAAATCACATCTTTAATAAAACCCAAATTTTGAAGAAATGAATTGTTAAATATTGATATTTTACTGAATTTAAAAAGACAATATCACCCCAATACTTAGGTGTGAGCACATCTTCACTGACAAGAAGATCACTTGGATGGGCATGAGGAACATGGGGAAGTGAAGTGAGGGGCCAAGATAGAGCAGGTCAACAGCATAGAGAGCACTTTGGAGAAGTTGAGGATTCTTAGGATCTACAGACTAGAGAGGAAGATGTTAGATGCACTTCCAAGGGTCTCTTCTGCACATCAATCACTTAAGAAACCAGGAGACACAAAATCCTCATAAAGTGATGCATGGGTTTCCCAGTAAGTCATCATTTCCTTTGCTATTGTTAGCTATCTGCAAATTTATGTATATGAACATGATCATGATCATGATCACCATCCTCCCAAATGTACTGGGTTCCTACTCTATGCCAGAACTTCTACAAAGTTCCTTAGAAAGATTAGTTTATTAACCCTTAAGATTGTGATAAGTACATAATCCATGCTTTACAGACAGGGGAATGAATTTACTTAATATCACTTAATCCTGTTGGAAGAAGTAAATGTGAACATGGTTTTCTGACTTCAAAGACAATGCCCTTAATAAGTCCTATCTTTTCCCTGAATTCCTACTTCTTATTTCATCTGACCTTGCAATATAACTATCATTGTGGGCTCATCTTAAATTGTTCTCTATCCAAGTGTCTCCTTTATTCTATAAAATCATTACTTTTTCTAATGACTTTGTTTTCTGGATGACTAACGTTTTCAGGCTGAGAACTCTATTTTTTCTGGTTGAGCCCTGGCAACCTGTTGTGTTAGCCTATACTTAGTGGCTTTGAATGACTGATTTACAGAAATAAATGTGTTTTAGCCCTTGACCTGAAAAAGAAGGCATATAAAGATGGGAAAAGAGAAAGAAAAGGTAGGTTGGGGGGAGCTAGAGGAAACCTTTTATGACATTTACTTGTTTCATTTTACAATGTTGAGGATGGAACGCAGGGCCTAATATACATGAGGCAAGTGCTCTAACAATGAGCTACACCTCCAGCCTTCTCTCTCATTGAGATTTGAAATTTAAAGCTAACGAGTACTGATGTAGCAGATATTTTTTGAAATCTATGCTATATCATGATCGTCAGATAAACTACTTGACTTCTCTGACATAATCAGTTAACAAATGATATTTTATGCCTACCCTGGACAAAATAGATATGCTTTTCTCCATCACAGGTCCAACAATACACACACCTGTGAATAATGATTATCCTTTTATAGAGTTGTTATGAAGTTCATGGGCAAAATGCATCCAGTCCTATGCTTACAATGCCAGAATTAGATAAAATGGAGTTTGCTTCCTCTGGATAGAAATCAAGTGACATCTACTCAAATTCAGTAAAGTAAAATCTTGCTTGTGTTGGCATTACTAGTATAAGATTTATGAAATCAATCTAACCATTGACGTCACAGGTACAAGGTTAAGTATAAAAGAAACTGTAAATAGGTGAACTGAGTGAAGTAGGAGACTGAATGGTAGCAGAATGCTTTTACTGTACAGAGATTTTAGGTCTTTGTTGTCTTTCTTGCCCCCAAGGTAAGAGAAATTCTTTTAAAAGAAAATGAAAAGTGGTAACATTGGCTTGAGAAAGCTTTCATTCTCTTAGGAAAAACAACTTGGAACTGCAGCATCACAGTATGTTCTTAACTATACTACTGGTAGCCTTAGGATCTGCCTTTTGATAGGATGGCATGAAGAGAGAGATTTAAGCTCTTCTGAAGTGCAGGATTTTACAAGTAGTCCAAGGATGCTGGTTAAAGAAGATATCCTTTCAGTGTAGAATATTTATTGGCATAAGCAATGTCACCACAACTCTTTGAGAGGCAGAATTTACCAAATACAAAGGTGCTGTTAGTAACACTGCCAGTTAGCACAGTTCTACTTCCAAGTATCAGGGTTCCACTCCACAGCTACAGATTCACTGATAACCTTGAAAATCTCATAAAACCATGCTTCTAAGTGTAGTTTGCAAGGTCAGTAATACCTGGGGTATTGGAACAATGGGCTCCACTGACAGTGATTTTTCTTCCTAAACAGAAAGATTTCAGGTGGAAATTAAGATTCTTTTGATTATAAGTAACAAAGACACAATTCAAATCTTCAAATTGACTTATATGTAGGGAAGTTTATTAATATGCATACCCAAATAATGGGGAGATGAATCTAGGTACAGGAATGGCTGGATGGGTACATCCGTGCATACTTTCAGGGATGTATCTGCAAGAGTGTGTGTGTGTGTGTGTGTGTGTGTGTGTGTGTGTGTGTGTTTCTGTTTGTCTGTGAGAGACACAGAGACATGCAGCCATGTGCCTGTATCTTAAATAGAAAATCCAGTGAATTTTCCTAAATGTGTACATCTCTCTACTGAACAAACCCATCATGACAGTGAACATTTCTAACATCTGCCTCACTCTGACAGACAATCCTTTCTAAATTTCATTGACCTAACAACACAAATTTCAAGAAAAGTTCAAATTGAGTTTATACCCTCCCTAAAGGATGCCTTTTTATACTTCAAACATTTAAAAGTTTTTTCCAGTATTTAATTAACCAACATTAATTGAGCTCACCCAAGTGCATGTATGCTTTATAATCTCATTAAACACTTACCAGTTTTGCATGTTTACCAATGAGATAATACAAGGTTAATAAAAGTGGCATTTTTAAAGACATTTCATATTCCAGAACTAAGTTTTTTTTTTTACTTTAGCTATGCTTTGCATTTTCTAAACCTAGTGTAGCTACTTTACTGAAGATTAATTGTCTATCAGTTTTATGTAAATAGGATAGCTCAGATTCCTGTGAATATTCATTTGTAAATTAAAAACAATGCTTTCCACCAGTTAGCTCTATAAAAGGGAAATAGACCTTAACTAGACATAATGAGGCATTTGTGTTCACCATAACCGTAATTTACTATTACTATTTAAAGTGTCATCAATTCTTATTTACTCTGTTAAGTGACAATAAGTGAGGCTAAAGTAAATTCAAATCAACACTCTTGGGTCACCTTAGTGAATTTATGGAGCATACTATACCATTATTTGAAGCAACTGTAATTTTTAATCCTGTTGTGCAATAGAATGAACCACTCAATTGATTTTCTACCTTGCACTTCCTGTAATACATAAATTGTACATCTAGAGGAAAGGTGAATTAAGAGCAGTCATGGCTACACATGTAGTCTCCTTAAGGCATGATGCTCAGGGTGACTTTTGGGGCTGCAGAGCCAAGTAAGAATGGTGTCTATTTTAAGATGCTCCTGTAAAAGATTTCAGTAAAAGGTAACTTTGAGAGGCATGTAACTTGTTAATTATAATTACACACAAATATGCATATGAATATGTATCTTTTTTCCTAAAGGTAGTTATAAAGAAAACCTGCCAATAGTAGTATAGGGATAAATTAGAAGCAAAAAATATAAAACAAGGTAGCAAAAGAATGACAGTAGGCACACCTACTGTCTGAAAAGGGATCACAGATAAAGTGCTCCAGTAATTAAAACAGTGTAGTACTAACATAAGGATACACATATAGACCAGTGGAATAAATTGAGAGTCTAGAAATGTCTAATTTTATTTTCAATAATGTTGCCAAGTATATTCACTGGTTACAGAGTAGCCTCTTCAACATATGATGCTAGGAAAAGTGTATTTTCACATGTAAAAAGAATGAATGGTACTCCTATATCCCATCTTAAAAGTAACTCAAAACATATCACTATAGATATATAAGAGCTCAAATCCTCAGAAAAAAATGTGAGGTCAAATATTAAGTACCTTGGATTTGTTAGTAGATTCTTAGGTATGTCACTAAGAGCCTTAAAGACAAAAGAAAAAAATAAATTAGACCATATCAAAATTAAAACATCTAGATATCCAAGTTCATTATCTATGGATTGGGTGGTAATATTTGTCAACTGGGGGAAAATATTTGTCATTCACATATAAAGAATACTGAACAACTGTAAAACAAAAAGATATTTCAATTCAAAGATGAGTGGAAGTCTTGAACAGACGTTTTTCCAAAGAATATATACAAATGCCCAGTAACCACTTGAAAATATGTTCAACATCATTAGTCATTAAGAAATAAAAAGATTTCTATTTTATTTTTATGAGGAATCTTCATATTGAATTCCATAATAGCTGTTCTAGTTTACATTCCTAACAATGTGGAAGGGTTCCTTTCCCCCACTGCCTCACCATCATTTGTTATTTGATTTCATGATATCAACCATTCTTTCTGGAGTAACATGGAATATCAATGGTGCTTTAATTTATATTTCTCTAATGACTGAAGATGTTGAACATTTTTTTCATGTGTTTATTGGCCATTTTGTATTTCTTTTGAGAAGTGTCTACTTACTTCAGTTGCCCATGTTTGACTATGTATTTTATTTTGAGTGGTCAAATTTTTTGAGCTCTTACTATATTCTAGACATTAGTCCTTTTTCCGAGGAATAGCTAGCAAAAATGTTCTCTCATTCTTTAGGTTGTTCCTTCACTTCATTGGTTGTTTCTTTCGCTCTGTAGAGGTTTTTAACTTGTTATAATCCCATGTGTTTGTTCTTTATGTCATCTCTTAAGCAATTGTGGTTCTGTTCAGAAAATTCTTGTCTATGCCTATGTCTTCAAGAGTTTTGCCTATTTTATCTTTCAGTAGATTAAGGATATCTATTTTCTTTTTAGATATCTTCCTCAAAGAGTTAAAGACCTTATACAACAGTGATGCAAGCATGCCCATATTTATAGGAGAACAATTTGTAATAACTAAATAACTAAATAAGTAACCTATATATTCATCAACAGATGAATAAAGAAATATTGCATTTATACTCAATGGAATACTACTCTGCCACAAAGAAGGATAAATTTCAGCCATTTTTAAGAAAATGATCCAACTTGAGTCTATAATGTTAAGTGAAATAAAATCAGACACACATTCTTAAATATCATATGGTTTCTCTTATATGACAAACCTAAAATATAAATAAAGAGCAAGATAAAAAAATAGAAAAATAGAGATAAAACCTTTGCAAAGAGAAGGAAACCAAGAGATGGAGGGATGGGGCAGGAAGGGAGAAAGAATGGGATGATGAAGAATTAAGATGTATTATGTGCATGGTCAAACTCCCCAAGAGCAATGTGATCATTACATACTGCAAACACATACTAATAAAAGATAGGTAGTGGAAAAAAAGAAAATATAAACCAAAATCACATTAAAATATCACTTCATAGTTCTGCAAGTCTAAACTGAAAAAGTGGAAGCAAAAGTTGGTGAGGATGTGAAGAGATAGAAACCCTTGAACGTTGCTGTTAATGAGCAGAGGAGATGAGATGAGATGAGATGAGATGAGATGAGATGAGATGAGATGAGATGAGATGAGATGAGATGGTGCAGCTGCTGTGGAAAACAGTTTAGTTGTTCCTCAAACAGTTCAAGATAGAATTACCATATGACTCAACTGTTTCATTCTTATGTAAATAGAGAATAAAATGCAGGGACTGAAATAAATACATGTACAAACATGTACATGGCAGCACAATTCATAATACTCCAAAGATGAAAACATCTCAAATGTCTGTCGGCAGAGAAATGGCTAACTCAAACATGGTACAACAGAAGATTATGGACGCTTAAAAAGGAATAAAGTCTGGATACATGCTCCAATATGGATAAACTCTGAAGACATGCTAAGTGAAGTAACCCAAATGCAAAAGAACAAATATTGGATGAATCCACTTGTGAAACATCTAGAATGAACATATTCACAGAGACAGAAAGTAGAATGGAAATTATTGGGGATGGGTTTGGGTAAGGGGTGTTATGGCTTAATATCCAGAAAATTTCTGTTTGCAGTGATGGAAAAAAGTAAACATGGTTGTACAACACTGTGAATGTAATTAATGCTACTGAATTGTACACTTAAAATGGTAAAAATCATTTTAATTTCTCTACCTCTTTCATCAACACTGCACACCATTTGTGGGAATGGAAAATGGTGCAAGTGCTATGGAAAAGAGTATGGCAATTCTCCCCAAAATTAAAAATAGAACTACCATATGATCTATCAATCCCACTTGAATGTACATGTCAGAAAATGAAACCAGGACCCTTAGAGATATTAGGCATCACATTGGGACTGCAACACTACTAATAGTAGTCAAGATAAGACCCTAAATATCCTTCAACATAAAAATGAACAAGGAAAAGGTAATATATATATATATATATATATATATATATATGTATATAACAGAATTCATACAACTTTAAAAAAGAAAGGAAACACTTCGATATGCAACAACATGGATGAACCTTGAGGACATTTTGCTAGGTGAAACAGGTCAACTATGGAAAGACAAACACAGCATGATTCCATTTATACAAGGTATCTAAAATAGTCAAATTCTTAGAACTAAAGGGTAGAGTCTGGTCTCCAGGGATAGGAGAAGAAGGAAGGACAATTGCTAACCAATGGGTATGATATTTCAACTAGGTGCAATGAGTAAGTTCTACAGATCTGCTATAGAACTCTATACCTATAGTAAAAAATATGATAATGTACAGTTAAAATTTTTAGGATGCAGACATCTAAAGTGTCTTTGCCATAATAATTTTTAAAAAAATAGTTAAAATTACACATTTTAGGTTATATATCTTATTATAAGTTTTTAAAAAGCAACCACCAACAGTGAAAAGAAAGGATACTTTTATAAAAGATAACTTGAAAAGTGGTATTTATATATGATACAGCAAATATTTACAGTTGGTTCACCAAGCAGTGACCAATCAACCCAAATGGCAGCTGCAGACACCAAATTCAGAAGTAGTGATTTGTTCAGTTATATTAACATCTTGAATGACGCATAAAATTAGTAGAGCTCATCTCTGAAGAGCCAGCATGGCAGGCATACTCAGTAGGCTTATTACAGTGTCACCCTATCAAAGCACAGAGTGGCAGAATGAAAAGAACCATTTTACAAATGAGAACAACAAGGCCTGGAGAGTTGAAAAGACATGCCAAGGCCCTCCAAATGATTCCTGCCCTGATTTACACAGTCGTCTCCACAGTTCACTACTACATCTGATCCTTCTACTATGTGCAGAGTAAAAATGGATGCAAGAAATCCTCTTTGAATGAAAATGAAGCAAACATAACAAAAAGCAAGCATCAGTTACTGTCATGGTAATAAGCAGATGCAAAAAATTTCTTATTTCCTTAATTCTTTCTCATCCAGGTTGATAAACAAGCTACTTAATTTACAGTGCCACTGTCCTTGCTCTTCTAGTGGTGATGGTGCTCTTACACTTCCTTAAACAGAGGCTGGGGAGAAGAGTGCTTAATCACACAGGCAGGATTGGGCCTGGGGTGCACATCTATAATTTCAGGAGTCTGGCAGGCTGGGGAACGGAGGTTGCAAATTGGAGCCTAAGCTGGGCAACTCAGTGAGACCCTGTCTCAAAAAAAAAAAAGGGCTGAGGATGTGGCTCAAGTATGAGGGCCCTGGGTTCAACCTTTGGGGGTGGGCTGGGGGTGGGAACCAAGCAGGTAGATCAGGGTTAAAATAAAAGTGAACCAAATCCTGACAAACATCAGCTCTTTGAGGATAATGAAATACTTACATAGCTCACAGATTTGCTGCAAGGGATGGAATGAGATGGCATATTCAAAATGTCAATAGTGTACAAATTATTGATTCCCACTCAGTGGAGGCTATGTTACCCCTCCACTTCTCCCAGGGCTGCCACCACCCCATATCCTCAACCTTGCTACATCTAGGGAAATCTTTTCCTCAATCCATTCTGTTGCATTTCAAGTTACTACTATGAAAGTTAGGTTCTTCCGTCATATTCTGAATTCTTTTACCATTGAAAGTGACATACTGACTTGAAAGTCAGACATTGGCCCAGACACTACTCAGGTAGCCCCAGACATTGTGAAAATGTCCTAGCTCCTCACTACCTCAGCCTATGTGCCTTCCTTGACTCAGGTAAGACAGATTTGGCACACAGATCTGACCAAGGGTATGCTGAGACCCCTGTATGTAGGGGTTTTTATTATACATAGAGTAGGGAACATGGTGTGATAAGTAGGTGACTCCAGACCAAAATTTATTCATTGACTGAGATGGAAAACTGCATTCGCAAGCCTTCAGGCTTTTGGGGTCAGTCATTAACTTAATAAGCCTTATACTTGATTAGGATTAATGATTAACATAAACTCCACTCAGAAAATCTCCTGTTTAGAGAGGAAGTCATCTCATGAAAGCAATTGAGACTCATTCTTTATCTCTGTCCTGCTCTGACCTTTAAAACACAAAGACTTGAATTCTTTTTGCCAAATAGTACGTGCCCATAGCTAAGCAATACATGAACTTTTATCATTGCATTATAAAATAACAGAACACCTAGAGAATCTTCATGGAAAATAAAAAAACTAAGATGAAACAAGATAAACAATGGAAGCTCTAGTTCTGGTCTCTTCAGAATAATTGATTTGCTCCATCACTGAGAACAACATGATTACAATCAATAGCTTTCAAAATGAACCCTAAAAAATACAAATTTAACAGATATGTATACATATAAAAATACTCAAGATCTCTCTATCTTTCAGAAATCAATAAAAGAATTCTATCTCACTGTTCAACTTCACTGTCCTATATTATTTATTCAGCAGAACTTCTCTTTCTGAAAAGCTTTCAATATTTCCTTGAAATGTACACCAGGATACAAAAACTTTGATTGAGGATTATTTATGTTCTAACTTAAAGATCAAGTTGTAAAGATTTTAATAATCTTATATAAGGATTCTTTCAGTACACTAATAAAAGAATCTCAACTTTATTAAGTGAAATAGATAATTTAGTGACTTAACTAAAAATACTAGGAGTCTATTTAGGAACAGTGTGGTCTGGGATTCAAAAGATAGCCTCTGTCTGTTTCTGTTCTCTGTCTGTCTGTCTGTCTCTCTCTCTCGCCCTCCGTCTCTCCTCCTTCACTTCACCTCACTTCCTCTGTGGTAATTTCATTTACAATTATATTTTCTCAGGAAACTTAGTGGCAAGAAAGGCTTAAATACTTACTTTAAACCATGATTATAAACATTGTTCTGGGATTCCTTTCATTAGATTAGCCAGGGAAATAGGTCATATCAAGAAGCCACACTTGGAGGGCCAGGGATCTTGCTCAGTGGCCTAAACGCCTGCCTGGCAAGCGCAAGGTCGTGAATTCAATCCCCGGTGCTACAAAAAAAAAAGAAAAAAAAAAAAAAAGAAGCCACACTTGGGTCATAGTTTTCCCCTTGGAGCCTGGAATTCAAACTCACCTAAAACATCATGCTCTGGGGTGAAAAAGTCTCCAAAACACTCATTCTGTTGTTTCCAGAAAACCAATGCTGAGCAGACAGAAACAATCTCAACTTTAAGGCTAATATACTTCTTTTTTTTAACATGGAAAACTGCTCAGAGCTCTCATTTCCAACTCTCATAGTGACTAAAAACCCCTAAGTAATACAGTTTTGTGCACTGGTACTTGTCCATCTGTAGTATCAGAATATTCAGTTACCTGGCTTGTAGGCACAGCATTTACACTTAATGCTACTAAAATGCTCAGGGCAGGAAACATGCTATATAAATGCAAAGTATCAATAAAAATTGCACAAAAAGGAGTCTTCCCCAGTTTACAGCAGGAACAGCATGCCTTCAAAGATACATCAAAGGCTAAAAATAGATTCGCTAATTTCTTTTTCCTCCTCACCACATAATTTAAAAATTGCTTCACCCACATTCTGAATTTTAGGGGTTATATTTTATCTTAGAATGTCTGCCCTTTAATCACTTGACTTTCTAAAGGTTATCATAACATAACCTTTTTCTTTTCAATAGAGCCACTTCTAGAGGGTAACAGAAGAGTTTGTTAGAATTCCAATACAGTGAAAAAATTCTCTTTGCCCTCACTCTCAGACCTGAGGAAAATTGATTTTTCAAGTGCCTCTGATAAAGGATTACAGTCATTTGGGTTCTTTTTTCTTTTTTTTTTCTCTCTCTTTTTTTTTTGTATTCTTGAGAAATAAAGAGAAGTGGTTTGAGGTTGAAAGTATAGACTCCCCTATTTAGTTACAGAAACAAAGTCTAGGTCTTCAGCAGACACTGAAGATGAATGAAAGCCTGGCACCATACAGATTCCTCCAGATGAGTGGCAAGAATCTCACCTGACGGCTGATCAATAAGACAGTAAAGGTTAGAAGAATTATTAATGCACACACAGACAAACAAAGGACAGTGGAAAGGGCACAAAAGAAGCACCCTTTTTGGATGATTTTTTTCATAAATCACCACATAAATGTAATGTAATGAATTTTCTATTTCAGCAGTTACTGTAGGTTGATGACCAAGTCAAAGAATTTTTAATTGGTGACCTAAGCACATGTTTTGAAGTGGTATTTATTTTTTTCACTTTTTTTGCAAGTTTTAGTGACAAAAAATATTTTTACACTGAGCATTAGGGAATGGTATAGAGAAATAATTTTTGTTAACTAAAAGTAAGCATTAAAGAACAATAATATACAATGAAATCACTAGCAAAATACCATGTAACACTCCACTTTTTTTAAAGGGATGGATATAAGAGTACTTGGTAATCCCTTAGGGATTAGCACTGTTCTAAGTTCTTTCCATTTGTTCGATTTTCATGCTTTTAGGTGGATACTAACTACCATCTAAAAAATGAGGAAACTGAGGCACAGAGAGAGGTTAAGGCAATTTCTCAAGGTCTTAGTGAAATGGAAAGATGGATAAATGTAGAGATAGGTGAGTGGGATAAATCATAATACTGTTTACCAAAAAGTTAGTAGTGCTCATCTCTGATTATTTGAGTAGAACACTTTGTCATGCTTTCTTTGTCTTTTTTTAAATGCAGAATATTATAAACATTTATCAATAAAAAATAAATATATTTATAATGAGGAAAAAGACATCAACCAATATTGTCACTTTGGGGAACATGTTTCATACACTAAACATAGCTTCATCTATTCTGATGATTCAATCACCCTGCTGAACACCTTCATCTGAATGTTGCATAATCAATCCTGAGTCAACCATTTCCAAATGGATGCACACTCACATTCTCTCCCGGCCTTTTCCTCATCCCTGTTCCTTTTATTTGAGAATGGAGCATCACACACCTATCTGAAAAAGAAATCTGAAAGTCACCTCAGGCTCCTCATCCAGTTCTGTCCAATCTGGTCAGTAGGTGAGGGTCTTTGGTTATTTTTGCTGCCCTTCTGATTTTCAAACCAAAACTTTCCTCTGCTTGGCTCTCTTCCCGTCAATATCTGTACCAGTCTAATTAATGCTTGCCGTATCTGCCAGCATTATCACAATAGCTTCCTAAGTATTCCATTGTCCTCCATCCATTTAACTTCCAATCCTCCCATCTAATGAACCCTCTATCCCTGCCTATAAAGCTGTCTTTGCCAAACCATGGTCATATTATGACACTGATAAAAATTTCTTAGTTTTTACTTTTCATAATAAGGGCCAACTCAATTCCTTAGCATAAACAGACAGCTCTCCATCCGCTGGACCATGTACCCTTTTCTCATGCACAGTATAATCCTCCCCTTTCCTCTGTTTATTTCTCATTTGCAAAGGCTTTCTGTAATTACATAATCGTATTTCACCATGTGGCATTACTGGCAGGAATACATTCTGAGAAATACATTAGCAGGTGATTTCATCATTGTGTGAACACTGTAGAGTACATTCACATAAACCTAGATCACTGGTGGTGAACCTATGGCACACATGCCACAGCAGAAGCCATCTCTGTTGGCACGTGGTATGCAAGCCAAGTCACCCTGGCAACTGAACACTGGATAGTAGTTGTTTTTTCTAAACTAAAACCTCAATATTCAGGCTTAATTGCAGAGTTAGCTCTTTGTTATACATAAGTGAGTTTTGGGCTGCAGTTTGGGCACTCGGTCTCTAAAAGGTTTGCCATCTAGTGACCTAGAGGGTCTAGGTCAATCATTCCACATGGCCTCTTGATACAATGAAGAGACACAGCACACATGAGATCTACGACACTGCTGCCAGGGTGATGTAGTCACTGCTTTACCATAAACTTGTCTGTATAAATAGAAATACACTTTAAGATAATGATAAAAAGTACAATAAATACAGAAACCAGGAACATGGGACTAGTATCATTACCATATATTATGTGCTACAAATAATGGTATGTGTTACACTTTTATCTGACTGGAAATGCAATAGGTTTGTTTATATCTACAACATCACAGACATGTGAGTAATGTGTTGTTCTACAATATTAGGAGAGCTATGATATCATATCATTAGGACAGATATGATACCCATAGGTGATGGGAATTTTCCAGCTCCATTATAATCTTATGGAACTCCTGTCATATGCAGACCATCATTGGTCAAAGCTTTGTTATGTGGCATATGACTGTACGCAGGTTTCCTATCTCCAGACTTTTATAAACGCTACCCTATCTGTCTGAAATGCCTGCTGCTGGTTTTAGTCTTTTGACACTTGGGCTCTAGGACTGAGCCTAGCACTTATTCATTATTCAGGGATTACTTATTTACTACTAACTATGTATCAAACTGTTTGACAGTGCTGGTCATGTAAAGAGTACACCCCTAACCAGATCTAGTTCCTGCTAAGGGTGCACAACTCTTCCCAGATTGCCCAGCACTACGGTTTTAGCAGTCTGCATCCCAGTTGCAGGAACCAGTCTAGGCCTGG
>RJWT010026822.1:0-15715 GCA_004365215.1 Cuniculus paca | reverse complement strand
TAAGAAGCTGAAAATGTGAATAAGATCCAAAATGTAGAATTGATATTGTGAAATGGACAGAAAGTGTTCAAACACAAAGAGATAATGAATGGGGAAATGAAAAAAGAAGGAAGAGAAAAAGAAAAACAAATAAATAGGTAAGTAAATAAATATGTAACATCGGTAAAATATAGTGCAAATTCTTATTAGTTCATTGAAAAGAAAGGTTTGTGCTTATATTGGTTGATCAGTATTTCATGTCTATGTCATGTAATATGAGCAGCTACTTTGATGATAACAATACACAATGTTTTAACCATTTTTAGTCTCCTACTATCGTGTTTTGAAATTTTGCATCTTTGTTTTTATTGCTTTTTTCTCTTTAAAGTTAAAAAAAAGCTGTAGTCAATGAGATCGATTCTGGTTTGTAAATAACAGTAGCTTTTGTGGGTCTAATATTGGTTGGTTTTTACAGAATTTGAATAAAATCCTGGTCATGATTTCTATGTGGCTACTGAACAGAAATATTTTTTGAATAAAAATTTTTTCTTTTTCTGACAGATTGTTTCTTTTGGTGACCTAAACGAGTGTTTCCTGATTTTTAAATTGTAATAGATTTATCAGTATATATCAGTTTTTGCCAATGTTTAATATGTAGATTTAGGTCTCCTTTTATTTTCAAAGAGATTTCTTGAGTAATAGCTTTAAATATTTATTATAAGCCATCAGTTTCTTCTGAACTACTCTTTAAAATCATTAAGGTATCAGTGGTTAAATGTTCATTTCACTATTATAAAGAGGTAGTAACCATGACAGTCTGCTATTAGCACAAGGCTAGACACATAAATCCATGGAAGAGAGTAGAATCTAGAAATTTACCACACATATAAAAACTACAGCCAAAAATGCCATTGCATTCAATAGGTAATGAATATGCATTCAAATAAATGATACTAGAACAATAGAAAAAAAGATCATTCAGTCCTATATCATTCCATGTATAGAAATTAACCTCAAATGAATCATGGACCTAAATATAGGGTTTGAAATAATGAAGCTTCTAAAGGAAAATATAGGAAAGAAATCTTCTGAATTTTAGATTAGGCAAAGAGTTTCTAAGTAATAAAAGAATGACCATTAAAGAAAAATAATTGGTCAATTGGAATGCATGACATTTTTTATAATGTGCTTTCTGAGAGATTTCATTAAGAAAATGAAAAGGCAAGTCATAGAATGTAAGAAAATCTCTGCAGCACATATTATTAAGGAAAGACTTGCAGCCATAACTCATAGAATTCAATAGTGAGTAGGAAATCAACTCAATTACATAGGGCAAAAAATTTGAACAGTTACTTCCAAAAAAAGCAATCCATAAATGGCCAGTACAAACATGAAAATGTACATCATTAGTCATCAGGGAAATGCAAATCTGAATCAGAATTGGATACTATTACTCACCCAGTAGAATGACTGAAACTAAAACCATTAGCAATAAATATCTTGGCCTTGGAACTTTTACATATTTCTGAGAGAATGTAAAATAATATACTTTAGAAAACTGGCAGTTTCTTTCAGTGTTAGCTATGCACTTATCAAATAGTCTAGTAATTATACTTTTAGATATTTACTTAAGTGATGTGAAACTATATGTTCCACATAACTTGCATGTGAATGTTTCTAGTAGCTTTATTTGCGGTAGCTAAAATTGTAAATGAACTATGTTCATTAACCTGTGAATGAATAAATAAATTGCAATAATATTGACCAATATGATATGACTCAGCAAAGAAAAGAAACAAACTGCTAACACATGTACCTACATGGGCGGATCTCAGAAACATAATGGAAAACTAAAAAGTAAGACAAAAAGGACATAATGCATGATTTTGTTTGCAGGAGAAATTAGAAATGATAAATCTAATCTATAAATATGGGAAGAGCACATCGGTGGTCAGCTACAGGCAGATATGGGTAGGATTGACTGGGAAGGTAGGGAAAGAAACTTTCTAGAATAATAGGGTTGTTTTGTGTCTATTATTATAGTGGTTACATATATCAAACTCATCACACTGCTCACTTAAAATTAACTGAAATTGTAAATATAAGTTATGCTGTAATTGAGCTGATAAAAATGTTACAAATATGTCTTTGAATCATCATTTCCTGTTATTTATTCTTCTGAAGAAATAGGGTATTAGAGAAAATTGAGTAACATAATGCTTCCCAATAGAGACACCTTTGCCTAATGTATTCTAAAATTGCTAATACTGACAAAATTCAGAAAATATTGCTTACATTTCCTATTAAAACTATTAGTAAAAATATATTTTCTACCAAATACAGTCTGCTCACTTCTTGGAAATAAACCAAAGAGCTAGGACAGTTTCCTTTGATCATTTTGTAAATCTCCTTTATTTGTGCAATGATTATTTTCATGCATATGTTACTGAAGCACTAGTCACAATACACCTGTTTTAAAATATGCTTCTCCTTTCTTTTTATTCATTTTTAGCTGTTGGCAGACATCTGTCTTCTATGTGAGAAAAGTGAAAGTTCAAAAACCTTTCCCTTCTTGCAGTGCTCTGAAGTTTCATTTTCCTGTGATCCTTTCATTTCTTCAGTGTTTTGGCATACCTATTGCTTTTTTCCTTGGGGAATACAAATCATACTGTTCTAATAGTACTTGGTTTGAAAACATCACTAACCTTAACCATCTGCTTCTAAATTCTAAAACCTGACCATCAACGATCTTAAGAAAAACAGACGGTTCCACTGACGGAACACGCGATTGCCTCTTTTGTAGGATTCAGTAACCGTTTCTGTCAGAGGTTTATGCTTTTCTTTAAAGAATAATGCATTTGTATCCACAACCATATACATGCTTAGACAAGGTTGTTGCCTTACATCCTAAATGTTAAATATTAGTTTGCTGGGGCTACCACACAAAATACTATGGTGTTGGCGAATTAAATAATAGAAATCTCTTTTCATCCAGTACTAGGGGGCAGAAGTCTAAGATCTAGGTGTCACAAATACTGGTTTCTCTGAGACCTCTGTGCTAGCTTATCAATGATAACTTTCTCACTTTGTCCTCACATGGCCTTTTTTTCTCTGTGTATGTAAACCTGGTGTTTCCCTAGGTGTCCAAATTTCTTCTACTTTTGCAGACATTAGATTGGACTAGGGCATACCTTAACAGCCTCAATTTAACTTAATTACTTCTTTAGATGTCTTGTCTCCATAGTGACACTCTGAGGTACTGAGGGGTTAACATTTCACCATATGGATTTCAGTCCACAATGACGCATGACCCATTTTCCCCTTCCACAAGCCTCTATCCCTCCATAACAAATGGATAGACCTGTTGCCCTGCACCAGAAAACTGCTGACTCACCACAGTATTATAGTAGACCCATTATGAATGGTAATCATCTTTTTCTTTCTTAAGTTTTCCTCTAATTTGAAGTATACATTGATCTTAGAGATTACCCACATTGGAAATGTAGACATACCTTATTGTATAGAGTTCAACAAATGCTGTTATGTGAATAATATCTGAGAGGAAATTACTAGCACATACATAAACTCTTTATAGAGCTTAACATTTAATCTTATTTGAGAAGCTATCCTTAGTCTGATCAGAGTCACCACATCTGGATCTCACAAAGGGAATCCTATCTCTGTAAAGGCTGCTTCCAGAATTCGAGCCAAGGATTTTTGTTTTTTTAATGAACATTCACCTTCTGAAATTTAAGTTTTTGCAAGCATGTGGTTTACATTTGAGTCAATCTTCTCCTCCATCTGCCCACAAGAGTGGATACATTTTATTATGTATTTCCTGAGTTTACACTGTAGAAGCATTATGATCTAAATATGGACAATCAAAGGCAAGAGAAAAGATTGCAATTTAGTTTATAGATGAGTACTTAACTTAAAAATGAGCATTACTTATCAGCTGATAGGAAAAGTGAAATCAAAATTGTGGATTTTTTTTTTTTTGTGCTTGCATCTTCCTATCTTTAATATGTCACCTCCAAATTGGGAAGAGGCATCTAGAATGTAACTGATTTAATCATAGTAAGTTTAACTTTAAACAAAGTTGTCATTGTCACTGTAGTTGCTGCCTTTCCATAAACAACTGTGCTAACACAGTTTATATAAGCCTTCCACAATCACCAAGGACACTGGACCTGGAAGGTGCTCAGTATTTATTATGTAGTGAAAGTCAGATCTTTGTTGGAATATACTGGCCTCTGTCTTTTCCTCAACTGGCTTTCTTTTTATTTGAAATTCTTTTTTTTTTTTTTTTTTGCTGCACTGGGGATTGAACTCATGACCTCGTGCTTACCAGGCAGGCGCTTAGGCCACTAAGCTAGATCCCCAGCCCCTCACCTGACTTTCTAACGCACTGTTCTTTTGGGGGCTATTAGATGGTTCCTGGTATGTAAATAGAGACCACATTCAAAGAGGCCCTGACCTAGTATTTATCAGATAAGCCAGATTTGGCCTGTGGGTGAAGTTTGTTTTCATCCTACCATTTTGACACTTTAACTTATCTTCTGTGTATTAAAAGAATATTTCCAAATATAAATCATCACATTAATAAAAGTGAAGCAGTAAACATAAAGTGCTTTGAAAGCCTTTGTAAATTTCTACATTGAAAGGAGGTGCAAAAAGATTTGAGAAGGCAGCTAGGTAAAGGGAGGGATTTGGTGTACATGACAAGCTGGTTTGAAGCTTGAAATGACAATGAGACTTGAATACATTTGTGGATGCAAGTGGTAAAATATGGTGTAGTCAGGCCTATTTAATGTTTCAATAAGAACCTTGATGAGAGACTACATCATAATATGCACAAACATTACAAATTTTATGGTTTTTTTCTGAGAAATTAATACCATGGAAAGAGCCAACTGAAGTAAAATGAAACTGAGGAAGTTATCAGGAAAACGACATATCAAGTATAAATATCAGAAGTATGAAGGTTTCACTTAAAATGAATTATAAGAAATACTGTAGGAAAAATGACTCTAAACAATGTATTTTAATACAAAAAAAAAGAATCAAAGATCTGTTTTAGATTACTAACAACCACAGTGCAATATTGACCATACTCAGTAGTAGCATTTGAAAGCATACACTCAAAAGTTACTGGGTGATTTCTGTGTGTTACAATGTTCGTGACTTGTTATATTAATGAACTTTACCAGAGAAGGGAGAGTTAAGCATACATGTCAAATCTTTGGTTTCACCTACATATATCCTCCTGTATACTTGAAAACATCAGTAGATTACTTATAATACCTGATATAATACAAATGATACACAAACAATTGTTTTACTGTGTTATTTAGAAAATAACAACATGAAAAATGTCTATATTTTCAGTACTGACAGAATTTGGAGAGAATAATTTCAATCCGCAGTTGCTTGAATCTGCACATATGGACATATGGGTAATGGAAGGTGGACCATACTTCAAAAATTGAAACTGAGATATAACTTTTTAAATTTCAGAAAGCTTTTCCGTCTTTTAATCCACCTTCTATTCAATATCAAAGTACCAGCAGATTTGGTGTCTGGTGAGTTTTTCATCTCTTCTTTGAAGATGTCACCATCCTGCTGCGGCCTTGCATATTAAAAACAACATGGCAGCTCCCTTCAACTTCTTTTAGATGTCAGATTCCTTATGGCTTAATTACTTCTCCTTGAGTCCCCACTTCTTTATATTATCACATTGGTATTAGGTTCCAATTCATAAATCTTTGAGAAATGTCAATATTTTGATCATGGCATTAACTAAGAATTCAGAAATTCATAATAATTTTCAGGCATTCCAATTTCTTGCCTCAAAATTTGGAATGCTGATATCTGTTGGAAATTTGGAAACACTGTTTCCACTAAATTCAGGAGTTGAACAGAGTGAAAATCTATGGTTTTAAAGCAGGTATCCCATCATTTGATGGAGCCTGAACTGACAGTCTAACTTGACTAATACAGACGTTGTATAATTATTTATTTCTGAGATAAATCAAAACTCATTTTAAATGCTAGCTATATGTGCAGGTGTGCAGCGTATGTGTGTGGCATGAGCATGAGCACGTGCTTTTGTAGAGAATATTAAATGGTTAGCTTTTAGTAAAACAGAAATAATGTGAATTGGTTAATAATTGTGGATTCTTTTTGCTTCCTCACAAAATGAATTAATCCACATTTTGAACAATGCATTACTTACTCATATTTTATTGAATAATAAGTGAAGTGCTTTAAAAATTTTACTTGACCTTCCTCCTCTATTTACTTTGTTAAGGAAACCAATGTTTTGAATATTGACACTTATATTAAGGATTTCTGAAATTACACACAAGTATAGACTTAAAGGAGTTTAAAACCCAATTGTTCACTCACTTGTAATAATGTCTCATGTTTCATAAAGCTGCTTTGACAACCCACAGATTTTTCTGTACTTAAAAAATGTAAATGACTTTTTTGCCCATGGGGAGATTAATAAATTCACTAAGGTGAAAAAAATGAATTCAGTCTTCCCCATCAAGAAAGTTGCTTAAAGATTAATTTAGCTTGTTTTATTCAGCTCTCAAATGTTGCTCAGAGCTCTAAAATATTTTTCTACCTTCATTGCACCTGGGGCATCAATTTGATTATTTTTACTCTTGATTTTAATGTGTCCACTTTTTTCTATAGCAAGTTATTTTCATTTTCATTCAGTTCATTTTACTCTTGGTTTTTCCTTTTTTCCCAGAAGATTATTAGTGTCTATATTTTTCTGATGATTCTTCTTCTGCTATTTTAGGCACAGCTGGAAGGAACTTGTAATAGGTACCACATTCTTCCCTCGCCTTCTTAGTCTCAGTCTTTTCACCCTGTATCCTTAAGTGCACATCCTCACTTTTTATAAACATGGAGTTCTATATTTGACGTGATACTTTTTCAAGAAAACTAATATTCTAAGCAAAGAGAGTTGCATACAAAAGCTTAGCAAATGTTTAATAATAACCTTACAATCACTAAGACCTGGAGTACTTAAAACAGTGATATTTGACTTGTTCAAATTCTACATTTCCTATACATGTTCTTTTTATTTAAAAAGAAGGTAGGTTTGACAGTTTCATACTTTTTCACTGTCTTCTTTAACCTAGGTAAGTTCACTTTGTGGCTGTTGTTGTTCCTGAGGTCAAAGCTTCATGATGTACTTCTGATATAATAATCTTTGACTAAAAATTACCATGTGCTGTACAGAAGGTTCTTTTATTGTTCTTTCTCCTTCCTGTGATGTTAACTTGACTAGATTTTCTTATAAAATGTCAGAATTTTTGTTTAATTGGTACATTATATTTAAATTCATTTGCTTTTGTTTTTCTTCATATTTATATATAAAGAGAAGATGATGAATAATCTCATTTTGTATTGAAATATTAGATGTTTTTAAAAATGGAACAATACTTTTTCTGCTTAAAGCCATGAATCTTAATTGAAATGTTTACCTTGGTGAGGATCACACTAGAAAATAATTGATTTGCTAATAAACCAAGTATAATGCCTTGGCATTCTGACTTTACTCATTTTGCTTAAGAAAATATATTAATACTGGAAAAAATGTTTAACTTTAGAGAATTGCTTAAATTCTTTGGTAAAATTTCATTAGATCCAGCATGCTAAGGTTCAGAGTACAGTATGTGATTCCTATCTGCTTCAGTTTGAGGAATGAAGAATGACCAATGGGATTCTTAACCCCACTCCTGTGACCTTATCTAGTTGCTATGAAATAGAGAAAAGATAGCAATTAAGTTACAGTCCATTGAACCTACGTTTCATGATTGGTTGTAGGAGGGAGGGGAGGGGTGAGTACATCATTAAGGACTATCATAGGGAGCTAACTGATGGTATCTTCACCTTTCTGAGTGGCAGAGGACTGCTGATCATTACCAACAATACTGAGGGTGGGGTGGGACTCAGTGTTGATGACATATCTTGGCCAGGTGCTTCTGTTTATAGGGCACAGGATCCAACTTTACTGCTCCTAATGAAAAATGAAGTCAAACAGCAAGAAGATAGTATTTCAATAAGACCAGGAGAAAGATGCAACCTATAAACTGTCTCCAGACTACAGAATAAGTGAAATGTTATGACAAGGGAAAATATTTGTTGGCAACATTGCCCGACTCATATTTCAAGAGCAAAATTGAAACCATACTTCTGGAGGATACAGATAGTGACAACCGGAAAGGTGTTCTGAAATGCTTCTATGAATCCTTGCCCAATCGTTTTCATGTGTAAAACAAACACATCTCAAGAGGATAAAGCAATCTGATCCCTAAATTTTGGGTTGGGCAGCTGAGTGAAGGAAGGGCTCAAGAAAGAGACAAAATACTAAAGAATATATTCTTTAAATCACCATTAATATTATACTAATAAATACACAAAATAGGGTCAAAACAACTGAATGAATAGTAAGTATTATAGAGATCTATTATTGGTCTACAGGGTAGAGTATACATGGAGAAATAAGATCTAATCTCTACAAAATCTGGTATTTTGTATCTCTTAAAACTTAGTTGTTTTAAGTCAAAGTCAATCATTTTAATTTTACTATAAAAGTTGAATGAATTCTCAGAGAATTGAAAAACTTAAGCAAAAATGAGGGCAACTAAGTCTATTCCACATTCCTTTTTCATTTTTTTATTTTGATTTTTTAAAAAGATTTTGCACTTCACTAAAGGTAAAAATAGCATTACACTGTCATAGTCATTCTTCAGGTAAAAGTGTCTTGTAGGACTTCTACAATGATAATTTTTATGACAAATTCTTAGACTGATGAACCTTGAATAAAAACTCAAATTCTCATATAATAAGTGACTTATTAAAGTCCTTATCTAGGTCCCTGAGGACCTAGATTAACTCATTATTCTTGAATTTGGAGGTTGTATTGAGTGTCAAACAACTTTTAAAATGCTCTAAAATTGGTCTGTGAAGGTTCTTTTTGACTTAGAAGAGGAAGACCCTAACTTACCACCAACTAGCTATGCTCCAGGAGACTCACATCAAATATATTCCAGGTCTTGATTTTGAAATTCTGTGTTTTTGTTTTTTACTTTTTCTCTATAAAAAAATTTATATATATATATATATATATATATATATATATATATATATATATTCTGCGGTATGACGAGGACAAGAATTTTTTCCTGGGCCCCTTCCACTCCCACTATTGGAATGTGCTGGCTCTTTCCTGGTGCACAGTAAATGATGTATGGTTAAAGAAAGGGATGAAGGAAACATTTTCTCCACTTCCTTTGGAAAGCTTTCTTCTGTTTCTATTATGCTGAGTGCTCCTGTTTTTTTTTTTTTTTTAAATCTAACTTTCCTGGCTCTTTTTAGTGCATGTGTAGTGGGAGACAACAGGGAATGCCTTCGCTTGTGTCTACTTGCTCATTTGTCCATTAAATATCTTTGGCTTTTAAAGCTCAATTTTTTTTCTCTTTTTGGTCTATACTTGCTAAGTTGGCCATTTACCTCGAAATTTTATCAGACAGTGTCACATGCTAGGTATTCTTCTGACTTCTGAATATGTATTGGAAATCTTTTACAGGGTTCTAGAACCATAATCTGTATGCTAAGTGGATACTTCCAGTTAATATTTCACAAATGAATCACACTATTCAAGATTCATATGAATGAAACTTTCCAATTTGCTCTGCCTTTTATATCCTCTTTCACCCTCTTTCAGGAGCCAAAACTATTATCATCCTTGATTCATTTTCTGCTCCTCACCCAGTCATATGCCAAGTCCTGAAATCTACTGCCTTGATATCTTCCCTTTCATCTGAGTTTTGTCCTTCTTGGCACTGTATTTGTCTTTCTATGCTAACCTCTCCACCGTCCCAGGACTTTCATATTGCATCAGAGGGATCATTAGTAAACTCAATGGGACTATGCTTTACCTCTGATCATCTCTGTATTATTTTCTGACTTCCAAGTAGGGTTTCAGCTCTTCAAAACACAAGACCTTCCACCAACCAGGCAATAGGCACTTGCAGTAGCTCTGCTGTCATTGCTCCCCTTGCTCCTGTTTTACATTCCTACCTACTTGCATTTTCAAAGTTCTGATTTTTTCATGTCTTCATACTTCTTGAAACTTCTGCAGGAGCTACTGAAATAATTGGCAAAGTCCCTTTTCTGTCTTCTGCCTACATCTCCATGGTTTATTCAAACATATTCAATATCACTTCTTGGAAAACATTTCCTCTTCCCAAACTCTCCTGTGTTCTGTATGATTTGTATGCATCCCTTTTATTCTCATGTCATTCTAAAAGCATAACACTTATCACAATGTATGATAATTTTTTTCTACTTTTGACTCTTTGAAGAAAATATCTCTTTTATCTAACATCGTGTGCTTGGAGCATATCACAGTGCTTAGCACATGATAGGCCCTCATTATTGTTTGCTGAATGGTTGGAACTCTGGGTAATTACAGTTTGGGTGTGGAGAAAAATGTGATTCTGATCATGGGTAATTTGACTCTGATAGACTGTGAAATTTCACAGATATCTGGATTTCAATGATAAGGATAAAATCATGCTATTAAAATAGCTGTGATAGTAAAGTAAGGTTTTGCCTTCAGATTTGGTGACCCAAGTTTAGTGATTGTTTTCAGTAGTCTTTTAATTTCATGCTTATGTGAAACTTGGACTAAACTGAGCTCCATGTTTCATTACAAAACTAGAGCTTGTATCTGCCTATGTTAAAACCTCAGTAAAATTTAGCTGTTTCAGGGGATCATTTCATAAAATGTCAATTCTTGTAGTTTTGGGATTGAGTGACAGCCAAAAGTTTTAGCAAAACATCTGAGCAAAATTACTCACAATGCTTTACAAGTGGTGAATAAAACATAGCTATAGAAAAGCAGACACCCCAGTTACATTATTTTAGCTGTAAATTAAATGAGTTTTGGACAAAAATTCTCATCTTAGGAAAATTTCTCAGGACCTTGACAATATTCACAAGGTCATCGGAAATGCTTGACCCACCTCTCCCATTCTCATTCCTTGGTTCCCTTGACGCTTCAGAGAAACCCTCACCCTGACTCTAGGTCTCCTGAATACTCTCATTTATTTGTGATTTCTTTCCTTTAAAAGAAAACTGATTTGAAGTTACTTGGAGCTAATTTACCATGAGAAAAATAGGAAAATCACTTAACCTCCCGGTGTCTCATTTCTCACTCCTTGGCACTCCAGTGAAACAGTTTTTACTCTGTTTAAGGTGCATTTCCATGTGAGTTATTTCAAGCTGAAAACTGCATTAATTATTCAACAGAAAGCATGGATAAAAAGGACAATTTTGTCATTAGGCTAAAGACTTAATATCTAGAGGACATCATCTGTCAAATTTCACTGTGAAATTTTGGTAAGGTTTTTATATTTGATCTTCTGTGAAAATATATCTATAAGTTTAAAGTCAGTATTAACATGATATATAATTTACTTGAAAAAATTAAATTTTATCTTCTGATACATTTTGATTTGTTATAATTATTTCTTTTAGAGTACTCAATACTTTCTCCTTATCCCATAGGACAAACAACATTTAATAAAAGTCCAATATCCTTATGGGGAAAGTTTTACACTGTTTTTCTAGTTATACCTTATCTTATTTATTAAATGTTGTTGGCACTTGAAGCATGCTGGGCAGTATACCCATGTAGAAAAAAAGCAACAAGAACATTTTCAAGGAAACATAGTACCTGTTATATTTAAAAATCGCTACTTTCATTCTGTTCTTTTACTTAAAAATACAAGGTCATTTCCACATAAAGAACATACATGCATTCCTGATATTGTTGTTTAATTTCTTTGAAATTACTTGTTTTACTTTGGACAGGGAAGCTGCACTAATCATTTGAGAAGTTGAAATGTAATGCATGTATAGTCAACTTAGTGTGCAATAAAATGCCATTTCTCCTATCTCACTGTAACTTAGTGCTTATTGATCAACATCTTTCTTTCCTCTGCCCAGTATCTGGAAACCACTGCTCTCAACTTCTGTGAAGTCAAAAAATACTGAAATATTTGATAACCCATAGATACATGTATGGTTTTCATGTGTCAACTAAACACAAATTTGAAAAGGAAAAGTAATGCCAAGGAGAATGAGGAGAATGGATTCACTATAATGAAGAGCACTGTGGACTTGTTCTCTAGTGTACAATATTTTAAAACACCAATGATCATTTAAAGCCTCTTGAAATGGCATTCGTGGCATAAAAATGAAGAAATACCTATTTAGGAAAAATCTATAAAACTTGTAGGAAAAGAAAGAGTCTGAGGTATTTCAACCAAGTTCACTCCCTTCTTCCCTCTCCTGAGCTGATGAAGTGGGAACTGCACTTCACACTACCAAGGTCAAGGACACAGGGCTCCCCTTGCTTCAAGTCCAAGTTGGAGAGCTTTCATTTGGGGAGGAGCAGGATGTGACTATTTCTTGGCTTGCCGCTAATTACATGTTCCTGAGGCTAAGTTCTAGGCAAGTGCAGTTAGGAAGGCAGGCTCCAACGCTCTGCCTGGACTCCATTTATTAAGCATAGACCTTATTTTGGGCAAGAGGTTGCAGAGACTACTCAGTTCTTGATTGTTCCTGCTTTGGCTCATATGACAGTGGTTCTTTGTTAGAGAAGAAGCCCGGAAAACCTTATGCCAGTGGTGCCCCTCCTCTCTCACTGAGTACTTGGATTCTCCAGTGGACTTGCCACTCAGAAGAAAGCTTGCTATTATTCCCAAATCTACCTGTAAAGTTCTGGTTCAAAATTTTTACCTAGGGTGACAAGCAGGCTGCAAAGCAGACAGCACCTGTAACTGTTTCCAAAGGAACTGACCCCACTGGTATAAAGAATGGAGAAGGACAACCTTAACGGTATTCTTATAAACAGTGGAGGCTGTGATAGGGAACAACTAGAAAGACATCCAAGATAGGAACTAAAGTGTAGGGTGGTTAGTTTCCAGCAGAGAGCTGAGTGGAGAGTTGAGATCAGAATATCAGATTAAGCTAGGTGACTGTTTCTTGTAGTGAGCTTAAATTAGGTTAGATTGGGTAGTAGAACAATGTGCGTAATACTATGCTTTGTAGAACACTGTTGAAACAATAAAGCAACTGGCCTGCAATTTAGTGGAGATTAGTAGCTGGGCATGGTTAGAGAATGGGAAAATAGAACCCTACTAAAAGCCATTGTCATTGCAGAGCAAATGTGTGTAAGCCCAAAGCTGAGCCTGCTTTAGAAGCAGCATCATCAGCTTTATACTATGGGAAGGGATAATAGGCTACTAAAATAATCCAATGAGTCACCAAGCAACCAAGCAAATAACAGCAACAAACTGGTAGGGTAAACAAGAACCAGCATTCAGAGATTCCGTATTGCTTAAAATGTCCAGTTTCTAACAAATATTTTGAGACATATGAAGAAATGAGGAAGTGTGACACTATAAAGAAGAGTGGGGAGCAGAAGCTGTCTGTGAGTGTGACCAGATGCAGAATTTAACACAGAAGACCCAAAAATAACCACTGAAGCTACAAATACTCTTGAATTGATGACTTACTTCCTTACCAATACATCATAAGTAAGAATCTCATAAAACAAAAATGCAACTAATACACATAATTTATTTCATATCATAGCTTAGCAACACTCTGCAGTGTAGACAGTGTTTCCCCTCCTGATCACATGGCTGACTGGAAAACACTAACAAATGTATTCAGGGAACTAGAGCCATCTTTTGCAAACCAGACACATTGTAGCAAAATACTTTGAAAGTCAAAGTAAAGGACAAAAACCTGAAAATGCTAAGAAAAACAGAACTTTTTTGTACAAGGAGATTTGAATAAAATAATAAGCTGACTGCTCTGCAGAATGATAGTAAGATTGAAAATATTCAGAGATAAAAACTGTAAAACAAAATTCCTATATACAGAAAAACTGTTTAAAGAATGAAGGTAAAACAAATACATAACCAGATAAATAAAAACTGAATTTGTCATAAAAAGATATTATAAGGAATGCTGAGAAAAGTTTTTCAGACTTAAATGACAAATGGTAACTTGAATCAACTTGAAGCAAAGAGCACTAGTAATTATGTGATTATAAACAATAGCATAAACGTGCTTTTCCTCATCTTTTTTTCAAATAATTTAGAAAGCAAATGTATAAAAAAGTATACATAATGTCAGTAAAACACAAAGGAAATGGATGAAAGTAAAGTCAGGTTTGGCTAATGAAATAACTACAGATGATAAATTAAGGATACCTGTAATTCTTTATTATTGTTATAAGTACTAAATTTGTAATATTAATAGATGGAACACATAAAAGAACAATACAAAAATGGCAAAAAGTTACAGGAGGCATATTTTTATATTTTGCATTATAAATATTATGCTGTTAATAACACAGCAGCAAAATAACAGAAGCAAAGAGTGACAAAAATAAAAGATGAAATAAATGATCGAACAATGAAGTCAGAGTTTGAGATCCTGTTTTCAAAATTAGAACAATACAGAGAAGATCATAAAAGAAAAAACACACACACACACACACACAAAGAGCCAACATACCAAAATTCATGAGATGCAGCTAAACCAGTTTTTGCAGTGTAATTTATATCTGTAAATGCCTATATTGCAAAAGAAGTAAGATAAAAAGATTACCTTGTATTTTCCCTCAAGATACTGAAAAAAACAGGAGAATAAATTTAACCTAAAATAAAAGGAAAGAAATAAAATTAGGCAGAAGAACTGATGAAATACAGAACAGAAAAATGATACAAAAAAAATCAATAAAATGAAAAGCCAAGTTTTTGAAAAGCTGAGTTTTACAAAATTGAAAGACGTTTAGTTAGATTGATGAGAATAAAGAAAAAAGGAAATGGAGACTTCCAGAAAGACGGCAGAACAGTAAGCAGCAGAGTAAACAGTCTCTCTGAGAGAAACAGTTCAGATGCTGGAATACAACATCATGGGGAAGACAAGAAGGAAGGAAGTGGGTCCCCTGGACCCAGGGAGAATCTAAAATATGAACTAAAGCCCATGGAGAGAATAAAAAGAAGAATTTAAACAAAGAAGAAGGTAGTAGCTGGTGGCGCCTTATCCTGGAGCCGGACTCACCCTGCCAGAATTGTTCAACCTGGGGAAGCTTGGTCATGGTCATGGTTGACCCCAAAGGTATCAGAGGAGAGGTGCAGTGGTGGAAGAGTGGCACATGCAGAGATCTGCACTGGCTGGTGGCAAGTGCGGGTGACTCCACCCCCCCACCCCACCCCACAGGAGAGAGCAATTGGCCAAGAACCATTTTGGAGTCCAGCAGGATAAACCCAGGGCCAGGACTGCTGCTGGCTCCTTCCCACAGCTCCAGGTTGTGAGTGGAGCCACAGAAGTTGCTTGGACTGAGTTCCGCTCCCCTGTGCATTCCGAACAACATTGCGTAGGTTCCTAATCAGCTTAGATCCACAGGCCCTGGCCACTTCTGCTCCCATGCAAACCATGGTACCCAGCTCAGTGCAGAGGCATGGGTGCCTACCATCAGATACCTGTAGCCAGCACTGGCTAGAAAAACCAAACAGCCTTCTGGCAGCTCCAGGTTTTGGGCAGACCAACAGAAGTTGTTTATACTGAGTTCCACACCCTTGGGCATTGCAGACAACATTGCTTAGGTTCCTAATCAGCTTAGATC
>RJWT010026821.1:0-15700 GCA_004365215.1 Cuniculus paca | reverse complement strand
AAATTTTTATGCCTAGATTTTCATCCATTTTGTGATACTCTCTTATGTTTTTTTTTACTTTGTTAATCAGTTCTACATAGTTAAATAATTTTTCTTTCTTCCAGTGTATAAATATGTCATACTATATCCATTCTATGGTACTAGTTTTGGCTACTGTGCATGACACTTTACTCAGTATATGCATGTATTTCAGTTCCATGGGTGGAATTAAGTTGATAGGTTTTTATTTGATTTTTCAGTTTCCTTAATGGTGGAAAATGTTTTCAAAGTGACTGTGTGAATTATACATCTAAAAGTAGAATATAAAAATTGCATTTACTTCACATCACATTAACATTTGATGTTTTCTGCCTTTTTCATTTTACTCATTCAGGTGTCTGGTCAGTTATTAGGTAACTTGTTCTGATTTTAATTTGCCTTTCCCTGAGAAGAAATTAATTTGAGAGTCTTTTGTATGGTTAGTTTCTATATAGAAAGTATAAATACCTAAGATGGTGTGATTATTTATTATTTTGTCTGTCACTAACTCAATTGATTTGTAGCTCTTTGTATAATTTGCATATGGATTGCTTGATAGATTATGAGAGTAGGTTAGTCAAACTTCTACCAGAGAAATAGAGACATAGAAAAAATAAGAGGATATATATGTACACTGGTATATTTTGTACCCTCTGAAGTGAAAATGTGCACATGTTACATTTATAAAGCTATCCACCTGTTTTCTTATGAATAGCTTTGTTTCTTGTACATTTATACTTACAATACACCTGCAATTGAATTAGGAGACTGTTAGAACTTAAATGTTGTCATAGTTACTTTTCTCTCATTGCTGAGACAAAACACCCAACACCCAAAATTAAGGAAGGAAAGATTCATTTAGCTCACCATTTGTAGAGGTTTCAATCCACAATGAGCAGGCTGAAAGGTATGGCACAGGGGCAACCCTTCTAGGCAGCAGAAGACAGCAACAGCTACAAGAGCGAAAAAGGGGCATGAACAAGCCTCTTGTGTGTGGCTCCCTGCTGAGTTGCTTAGTTAAATTTCTAAACTTCTCAAGCTGACACAGGGTATCAACCATTACAAGTGTCATTATATATTTTCTCATATAGCTATTTATAAAATATGTAATCCTTTCTCTGCATCAGAATAACACTTTCTCATAAATCAAATGATTATCCTTGATTGAATACCATATAGCAGAATAACATTTTGAGAAAACAGGAGAAACAATAGTGAAAAATAATTAAAAACCAATAAATGAAATGCCTGTAAAGATAATAAAGAGATTATGAACCAACTAGGCTTTAAAAGAAAAATATATTTGCATTTTGGCTAGGGAAGAAATGTAGCCACACAGAGAAAGGAAATGCACCAGTTGATATCTGGGGACATTGGCCCTTTCTGATTCCAAAAAAGAAGCTGAATTCTGAGTTTTCTTAACATATCACTACTTCTAGGCAAAGTAACTACTTGAGATGTTGGAATCTTGAGGCTAATGTCAAAAAACTGAAAACTGAACATTGAAAACTGAAAACTGAAGTACCAAGATTTGAAAGAGACGAAGCACTGAAGCTGACACTCAGTTCTACTTTTTGCCAAACTCACTTCTGTATGGGTTTGGAGGCAGAAAGGATTTGAATATCAGAGTGGAGGTTTTCAATGTTTCTCCAGTCTAAGGAAACAAAGATTATACTTCAGAAACTGCCATGAACATAAGTCCCACTGGTCACATCAACCCTTCAGTTGAAATTTCTAGATATTTTTGTTAACATTTTATGTTATTGATGAGATATTTATAAAAGACTTAATTCCACTTATTGGAAATGTATGTGTAATGATACAGAAAGATAAACATTATATCTAGTGTAAGCAAATAGTTTATTCTGTGCTGGATACAGTTTAAATTGTATATGTACATATTTAATTTAATTTTTATTCTGTTTGCTTTTATTATGAAGTATTCATAATAAATAGCATTTTGTCGGTATTAAAATGATAAAAGTAAGGTAAAAAATCAGATAAATCATAAGATTTACATGTACAATATTCTATAGGGCCAAGATCTGAAAATCATAGAAGCTAACTGCAGATTCGGAACATTGGACCACTGACATATGCTTTCCTGGCACATAAGAAAACTTTGCAAACATGACAAAGAAATTAATTTTTATGTAGAAAATTGCTTCACAAAATCAGGGCCATTCTAAATAAAGCACAGAACAAACTCATGAAAGTTTTGTTTTTCACTCATGTATGCGTTTAATCCATTTCCTCACTTGAAAGTGCCCTAAACTCTGTTAGGGAAGATATTAGGTTGGTGCCACTACTAACCATGAACTTAAAAACTGAAGAAGTAGACATGAAAATTAGTAAAGTAAAAATTTTCCTACTTTTTTCTGATATAGAGTACATGCTAACCACCCATAGTTGCCACAGTTGCTACTCTAAATTACTAAGACAGCCTTTTCCAGATGACATTTCAGGAGAATAAGCATTATGATTGTCAGGGTTCTAGTTCTAAACTCCTATCAAGTCTTCCCTGTTAGTTAACTTAGCTGGTCTGATCCTTATAGAATCAATTTGAAAGCAAAGATACTAGTATGCTTAGTATTCTGTGTTTGTTACTACCTTTTCGTAGTACTTGGTACTGAACTCAAGGCCTTCACACTAAGTTAGAAGAGTCTTGCTAATTGACCAGTTAGGACCCAAATTTTGAATCCTCCTGCCTCAGCCTCCCAGCATGTTGGGATTATAGGCATATACAACCATGCTAGGCTTCATTAGACTGTTCTGCATATCTGTTCTGGATCATTAGCCATCTCCTAGCTTATAATCTTCCAACTGTTATAAGTACAAATTTTCCTTATTAGAAAACTTATTCTACCAAACATGCTGGTGCATAAGAACCACAATTCTAGAATTATAAGTAATATGGATAGAATGGAAGAATATATACTCAATGAGGTTGTGAACATACCTCATTACAAAATTATATGCACCTTATTTTAAAAAGTAAATAGTACCATAAAGCTTATAATAAAACTTTAGTTCATTTTCTTACTTTATTTATTATTTATAATTCCCAAGTGAAAAATACTACAACTTCCTAATACCTAAGTCAAATTATATCTGTCTTAATGTTCAGTTGAAATATATCTATGTCTTGATTTTTCAGTGCAGATATGTCCCATTTATTTTCTGTCATGGCATTTATATATTGCTCCAATTGCCCAACAATCAAAATCAACTATACAAATACATATGAAGCAGTCCCTCTTTCCATGGTTGCACTTTTGGCCCTGAATAATTAGTTTGAAAGTTTCAGAAATAATTTGTAAGTGTTAAATTGAGCACCATTCTGAGTGGCATGATGAAATCTCAGACCATCCCATTCCTTCCTGTCCAGGAAACGAACCATCCGTTTGTCCAATGTATCCACACAGTATATGGTACATTCCTGTTATTCTCTTAGTAGCCGTCTCAGTTACCAGATTAACTGTAATGGTACAAAGGTGCTTGTGTTCAAGTTGATTCTTATTTTATTTTAGTATGACCCTAAAGTACTAGAATAGTGACTCAAAGAAGCAACCGAGTATAAAACATGGAAGTATTAATTAATTAACTCTGGTACTTGGTGGCAATGCTGAAAGGCATTAGAAAAAATATAGCACACGTATTGACAGCATTGTAAACTATTCATGGCTTCAGAGAGCCACTGAGGATGTCTTGGAATATGTCCTCTGTAGTTAAGGAGAGGACTATTCTATACTGTCCCCTAATGTAGCTTATAGAGAGACTTGTTACAGTTTAATGATATAAATTAATATTTTTGGAGATAAAAATAAGCAAAAATCATACAACATTAATCCTGAAATTGCTGCAAAATATCATAGAAGATATTGTTTGCCCCAATAACAATATCTAGTATAGCATCTTCAATAGTTATATAGATATTGCCCTTTAGAAATAAATACCAAGAAACTGTCTTCCCATCAAGATAAAATGAATTATTTAAACCCTCACATCCTATGGATAAATGTAGCATTTAATTATGTAAGTACATACACACTCAGATATAATGTTTCTTCAATTTTTTGAGAAGTAAAGGACTAAATAAATGGAAAGACAAATAACATATAATGAATAAACAAATACATACACAATCTGAATTTGTATCCTTACTTTATTCTGCCTTGTGTTGTAACTATTTTATATTATGCACTTCACTTCTATAAGTGAAACCATTTTGGTATAGCAATGTTGCCTTAATCATTGCTCTTAACATAATGCTCATTACACTCTATTGCATAAAATTGATTCTTAATAAATGTTTATTAAAGTGGGATACATAATTTCTATTTTCCTGAAGTTCTGCAAATCTGGTGTGTTATATATTTAATTATTCTGAACATAAATCTTTTTTCAATTGTCTCTCCAAAGGAAATGCCTAAACATCAGCATTATTTTCAAAAGTCACAACTTATTATTTTGACCAAAAAAGTAAGACTATATGTTAAAAGGCTAGATAATTTAAGAAACAATCTAAGTCTACTCACTGCAACTTTACACTTTGAATGCATAGAAATATATGTTATATAAGTAAACCTATGAATTTTGAGAAAACACCTCCCCAGATGTGATTTCCAGTTACTTGGATGCTAAGCCTTCATCTATCACCAACAGAAACCCAGCATATCTAAATCTTTGTGTGGTTATGACTTGAAAGGGAATTGCTTTCAAGACATTTTCCTGTAATTCAGTATCTACCAAAAGATTCCACTGCCCAGCAGGAAATGATGGCCTTCAGAGTTATAGCCCTCTTCAAATGACTGTAACAAGAGTTCTAAAGGGTTTTTCTCACTATGTTACTATGCACTGTGTCTCATTAGGCTACCTACAGCGCAGTACTTACAGAAAGACTTGACAGATCTAAAATGTCACTACAATCACTTTTACCAAGTGCTGTCAAACATGTTTAGTCCGCTTTTAGTTTTGTGCAAGAAAATGTGGAAAGGCCACAAAGGTCTTTCTTAATGGGAACAAGCAATTTAGTCTGAGCTTTAAAATAAGGACTTTTGTTAAACTCTGTGAGCATCTTGACAGAAATTCACCCTGGTGAACACTGTATTTATTAAGATAAAGGTCATCCTATTTCCATGCATCTGCCTGAGTATAGTACATATAAAATGTGTCTATTTATCTAGTCTTCTCTTTAGATAGCTATGTATATATAAAAAATGAATATGGATGCAGTCATTCAACACCATGTAGCTTATAATTGATTTACTATTTTGTGTAGTTTATTAGAATAGGAGGGCCAAAAGAGCAGCATTATTTTTCTTTCTTGAGTTGAAGATAAATTAAAAGATAGGCAGGTATATCAGACAGGTGAAAGACAAAATATTAATGCTGAAAGATGTTCTTCTGTACGTGAGTTGACAAGTCATATCCTCATAGTAAACTCCAGAATTTATTTATTTGCAGGCAGTGCTATCCTCTACAGTCTCCCTGTGCAGGAAATGTTCCTATGATAGAAGGCCAGGAAAAAAAATATGAGTGCAGACAAATAGTTCATAGTGGAAGAAGAAAGATAAAGTCTATTGAATACATGGCTGCTTTCCTGTGCAGTTGACCAGACCGATTAACTTCCTAGAAAAAAAAAGGCAGCAAGGGGGTAGTGAAAAGCAAGGAATATTATTGTCAGATAATACATTTTTGTGTTTAAGAACAAATACACTTAGAAAAAGGTAATAAATTGTACCTTCGATTCCTAATACACTTCAAATAAAATTTATTGTTTTGTTGGTTTTAAATTTTAAAGATTAACAAATCAGAGGGTAGTTTCAAGTAGAATTGTTAAAGAAAAAAGTATAAATTATTCTGTTAGAAAAAAATTTAAAAAAACTATTCTGTTAGAAATTGTTTTAGAACAACCATTTTGAAGAAAGCAAGAGACACTAGGGTAACACTGTTAATCTCCTGTTGTTATGTTTTGAAAACCTGTATAGCTTGCAGAGTTCTGTTCTGAAATGCTGTATTATGTTTGACTCTATTCTGTTTTGTTTTGCTTTGCTTTGTTTTGTTTTGTTCTATTCTCTTTAAAATAAAAAAATTGTTTTAGATGCTGTACATTGATTAATCACTCTACTGAATAAAAAGATGGGGTGAAAGTAATAGATGTAAGGAAATTAAGCACAAAGAGATTAAAGAACTACTCATCACATAGAAAGCTAAACGCAAGAGTCAAATGCAGACCAATGTTATGGGTCACTGTTCTTATATACAGCTTCTTCTCCATTCATGATTTATTTTTGTCTCTGATTATGCTCAATAATCCCTGTCAAATTTCACACAGGATGACTACCATTTACTTGGAATTATTCTGGATACTACTTTCTTTTATATATAATTTGCAATAAACTTCATGTTTATACCTTTATTATCTACAAAATTTCTTAAGAATAGAATTGAAATGACATTTGATTTCAAAGTAAAAAGTATAGCTGCAGATAATAGGAAGTCATTCTTTGATAATGATCTGGGTGGTAGCTACCATTATTATTTATAATGATGTTGTGATTTTACTTATCTTTGCATACCAGCTACACAAGTTCTGTTAGTTTTCCAACTTCTTGCCTCATGTTTTTTGATAATTACAAAATATTCATGTGAATTTGCAAAAAGTTTTGTTTAACCAAAAAGTATTCATCAAGGAGTTACATATGAGTTAGCTCAAGCTAACTATTCTGGGGAGATAAATCTAACCTTTTTCTATTTTAGTGTTTCCTTTCTGATCATTCCTACTGTCTAAATGTATCTTACTGGCATGATGCTATTTTATAAATTATACCTACTGTGTATATTGAGGATCTTTCCTGGAAGCTTAGTCTATATTAAGATATAGTTTAACTGATTGAAACAGCTTTATAATACAACATGCTTCATCACACACTTGTCTTGTATTAACTAGCTACCATTTATTATTGTGTAAGGTAGATTATACAAATTTTATGTGCTGTTTTATCAACAAAACTGTTAATTATATGCTAATGCTAAAACTGTACACACACACACAAAACAGAAACTTTGCAGTATTGTGTAATTTGATCACATTCAAACAATGATTATATAGCACAGCCATAATCCAAATTATCTCCATCGATGTATGCATTTTGAAGATTTCTTTTAAAGGAAATACTATCCTCTGTGTGTCTTTTATGTGGAAATCCATGGGGAGAATGTAAGTTCTTCTATGTTATTTCAGAACAAATTTAATTTTCTTATTATATAAATTCTAACATTCAGTTATTATGGAAACAATTAAAATAACATATGATCTCTTTTTCTTACATCAATTATCATTCAGTAGACTTTTTTAAAGAAAAACTATAATACATTCTTTTTCAGCTAAATACAATATCAATTATAGTTTCATTCAAGAACAAATTAAACAAAACCTCCCTGCATAACCACTTCATAAAACTACCAAATATTCTCTTGAGTTTGGTTATATCATATTGAATCCTAATGCTTCAAGTTACCTGCTGTGAACAGTTCAGAGATCTAACTCTAAAATACATAATCACTGTGAAAATCGAGAGTGTTTTTCGTGCTTTCTTTCAGATCGTCCCATGGGAGATAACCTACTAGTTGTGTTTGAGGTTTTGACTTTTTTCTACACCCATCAGGATGAATGGATTGAACCAAAAAATTGTACAAGGGATTAAGAGATACACTTTGTTGGTCCTTTTGACGTTTCAGTCAAGTAGATGGAAAGCAATTCATAAGAAAGAACTCTCACCCACTGTGACATATTGAAAAACCAGAACACTGGGGAGCTGTTTAAATTTTATCTATTTTTCTTTAGCCCACACTGTTTCCTAAAAAGAAATACCTTACTTTTCTCTCTCTCTTACAGAAACCACTGTGCTGAGTTGAAACTTCATTTAAGGGCTCTCAGAAGTAGTTTGTTTTTATTGATCAGTTCAATGTGGAAGAGTCAAAATGTAATATTTGAAATTTAAAATGAGTTAAGAAAGGAGTTCTTTAGCATTCCCTAGAATCTGACATACTTTCAGGCATTTGTAACTGAAAGGGATGACCTTAGGTATTTAGACCTTTCAAGAGAGTCTTATTTTTAAATTCCAAATTTAAAATGCATTTTTACAATAAAATGGAACAACCCAAATAATACAGCACCATCTGTACCAGAGCATTGTATCTATTTTCCACTTGATTTCATTTCTTATCAAAATTCCCTGCTCTGTAGTATTGGTACTTAATTTTGTTCCTATCATGGTCTCCTATTTTCACATTCCAATGATGTTTCCTTGGCAATGGCTCAGACCTGCTTCAGTAGCATCAAAGTGTTTCACACTGATAATCTCTGCCTTTATCTACTTAGAAATAAATGCATCTTGCAATCTTTTCAGAAGACATGGTCTTTTATATGCTGTTTCATAACAAAACTTTAGAAATAGTTTTCCTCTTTAATGTTTGCATTAATGATATGACAATACCATCGTTTTTTAATTCTTTTAATCTTTGGGACAAATATATTCCTTTAGTAATTCTGACATAAATTAATGAAAAATATATAATTACACAAGTAATATTAACAACTAATATTCTAAATTGATTTATAATTAAACATACCTTATGATTAGTTGACATGAATGTTATAATAAAAATAACAATTCCTTTGGAGTCAGACACATGTCATACATTATTTAAATCTGGGTGAATCCATGACAGGCAGTAGCTGCTGATCTATCTCAAAGTTAGCCCTAGAATCAAATCCCAAATGCATCACCAACTGCATTATTTAGATGAAAATGTAACATAAATTATTTTATTTGTCAAATGGGAATAAATAGTATACAATTTTTAGAGCAATAATTGAAAAATGATACAAATACTCTTTTCTTTTGAAATAAAGCTTAATGTAGTCACATTCCCATGAGCAAAGGGTCAAAGAAACAGATTTCTGCAAATATTTATAAAAAGACAATACCAAAACTAAATTAAATTATCTCATAGGCCAGGTATCCATGTATATAATATGTACTAGAGCTATTTGAAAGTGAATAAGAACAGAAATCATAAGAAAATATATTTGCTTCAGAGAATGTAATGCAGAGATATAAGTTTACTGCTGATTTTAATCTTAGAAACCTAATTATGTTCCCATAGTTACAACACCAGAGCACTTCTTTTACTGGTCATAACAAAGTGTAGCTCTGTCCTCTTCTGTGTCAATTCCTTTTTTCTTTCTTCCTTCTTCATCTCTTTCCTTCATTTTCTCTTATTTTCCCTCTTCCTTCTTTACTTTCCTTTTCCATCTATCAATTATTTTTTGTTGTCTTCAACTCACAATATTATTCTTAATCTACAATGACAAAGCAATTTTTCCATCACAGAGAAGATGATGTGAACTACCAGGGGAGAGACCTCACTTCAGAATGTGCAATTTGTAACACAAAATTTGAGTAGGAATGATGGAGTAGAGTTAGGGTATACATAAAGAAAGGAAACTAACATTCATAGAACATTTTCAGAGTGTCTGGACTTTACATATTTTCACATATATCTTCAAATTTGACACATCCAAGAATGAATTCACATTTTATTTGATGAGAATGTGGAGTTAATGTGGTTAAATAAGTTTCTTGTGATCTCTCAATTAAAAACCAATGTTAGGGTATAGAAATAAATTTAGTATTCTCCAAATATATTATTGTACTAAAAAATTTGAACACTAGATATCAGAATAATAACATTAAGATATAAATATTAGTAGGAGGCATAAAATGAAAATATGAAGACACATTGAAGATGGTACAATTTTAATTGCTTTTTAAATAAAACAGGTTTGGTTAATGTATTACACTATTAAAGAAGAATATGAAATTGAGCTTAGATTAAACAATCTTATAAAAGTGAGGTAAAATATGAGAAGATAAATGATGCCAAAATGAGTAGGTCAGATGAATAAAGGTCAGTTAGATGTAAACCAGGTTAAATTCTTGAGCAAATATCACCTAACAGATATCCTAGCTATATCCTAGTTATAGTAAACGATGCTGGAACACTTCAGAACCTTGGAAAGCTCCCAGGAATATCAGATGAATTTTACAAATTACAAGGTTTGCAACAAAAGAAAAAAATCCAAAAATTAAAAAAATAGACTACAACAGAATTGTTAGAAAATTTGAAGCCATCTTTGATACAAGGATCTTAGGAAGCTGATAGTCTCATGTCCCATAATGTTCTCTTTCTTTTTAATATTGTAGCCTTCAGGCAAAAAGTAGAATATTATTTACTGTAATCACAACTTCCATTTTCATTCCTTTACTCCCTCAGCTTTGTCTCTCACCACTTAGTAAAGAGTAACATTCTTAATATTCAACCAGACAGAGATCTTATTAACTCCAGGAAAAGTTGTAATTATTATGTGTAACTAGGAGACACCAAAACTAACGCTACTATTGCCTTCAGAGTTCTAGTTCTGAGACAGGCAGAAGAGAAGACTATGCCATGATTATATCAACCATAGGTACTTTCTACCTTTGATAGAATAATAGGGTTATGGAGGAATTGTTCATTGTTTAACCTATGCTTAGTTTTTATGAGTATTCATCTATCATTAGAAATCTATTTTCTTTGTCCAATTCTTGGTTCCTGAGACTTGGGGTCATTTTTGTGGACCAAGTGAAGCATTGTTATCTTCATAATGTTTTCCTGTCCTTCTACTATATGAACATAACATAATGATGACAATATTTACAATACATACGTAAGATAATTTCAGGTTTTTTTCAGTTTAGGTAAGCAAGAAGCACAAACAGCTTGCTATAGTATACAAGTCCACCGCAGTCTTTCCTTGGATTACATTTATTTGCTATTTCATGATGTTAACTTCACATTTATCCACTTGATGATAACTCTTGGTGTTCTTTGCCCCCCTTAAAATATCAGTTTATCTCTATCTTTATTCCCAATGACAGTACTCTTTATGCAGAATGCAAAGGATCATGCACATAAGAATCACTGCTGTGGTGAAATCTTTACTGAAAATACACAGGTACACACACACACACACCCACAGACAGTTTTGTACCTGTGTTCATCACTCAATTGTAAATTTTCTGATCTCAAGTAAATATATTATCATACTTTGAACAAAATAATTATTTGCTGAAACTGAATCTTTTCTTCTCTTAGTTTATATTTGAAAAGTCACTTTGAGCTTTCAGAAAAACCTTAAGATTTTATATTATCAAGACCATCATATATTACTTAACATATAATAAATATTGACCCATATTTGATTCTTTGGAACAAAATAAAGAAATGATCTTTTCTGTTGTTATGAAATTGTGTACTTGGGGAACATAACCTTAGGCTTCTTTAGATTAAAGGCAATCTTTTTCATTGTATTATACTCTAAATATATATATTAGATAGTTTGAACTCTAAATAAAAGTAGATACCTTGCACTGAATTTGCTGCCAATTAACTACTTAAATGTCATTTACAGTACACCTCAAAGATACTTAGATTTCCATTAGACGTTTACCTCATATAAATCCTTTTCAAAACATGTTTTATAAAATTTCCTGATGATGTCACTTCCAATGAGATAAATAAATACTGCATAATACACTACTCATTGAATACCTAAGTTTGAAAACACATTCAGAAAACCTCCTAAATTAAACTGTTTTTTCTTCATTATTCAACATAAGAAAGAAACAGATGATGAAAGTTATTAACAGTGAGTTTTTAGCACTCATATTTGTAAATTAACATTAATTAAATAATTATTAAAATGCATTATGAGCTGTTACAGAGTTATTACTAATTAGAGCCCACCTGACTTAAATTTTTTTTTATTTTGAAGAGAATAAAACAAACACAAAACAGAACATTCAATCAAAACAAAGCAAAGAATGTGATACAAGGCTTCAAAACAAAACAAAAATAAACCAACAATGATTACCATGTTGCCCCTTGCTATTTTCAAAATAACTTCCCATACCATCAGGAATAATAAAATCGAACACAACAGAACAGAATAAAACCAATCAATATAAAACAATGAAAGCAATACAGGACTTCAAAACAAGGCAGTTGAAATACTACAGTGGCTACCGTAATGTATCTTGTTATCTTCAAAGTAGCTGTTTATATCATCAGACATAATAAAAACAAACAAAACAAAATAGAACAGTCAATCAAAACAAAATAATGAACATGATACAAGACCTCATAACAAGATTAAAGAAAATCAATAATGGCTACCATAATGTTTCCTGTCACCTTCAAAAAAACTGCTCATGGCCTCAGGTATAATACAATCAAACCAAACAGAATAGAATAAAACCAATCAAAAGAAAACAATGAAAGCAATACAGGACTTCAAACAAGACTGCAAGAATACAACAGAGGCTATCCTGATGCATCTTATCTTCTAAGTAGCTACTTAGACCATCACACATAGCAAAATGAAACAAAGCAAAATAGAATAAAATCAATCAAAAGAAAACAAGTAAAGCAATAAAGACTTTGGAACATGCTAATAGGAAAACAATAATGACTGTTATAATCCATTTTGTTATTTTTGCAATAGCTGTCCATGCCATCAAGTACAATAAAATCAAACATAACTAAACAATAAAACCTGGCTCAACAGAACCATGAGAACAATACAGGGCTTCAAAACAGAATTATAGATTAACAATGGCCATTGCCTTCCCCCTTGAGACATCTCCTCCCCTTTCACCTTCACAACCTCTATTTTGTATTTTGGATCCCACTAATTTCCCTACTTTCTTATACTAGGGAAACAATACAATGTTCACCCATGTGACTCTGAACCTTTTCATCCATAAGCATGTTCTCAAGTTGTATCCATTTACCTACAAGAGTCTCAAGGTTATCTTTCTTTATAGCTGAGTAGCTTTCCATTGTATAGAAATGCCATATATTTCCTTTTCATTCTGCAGTGGATGGGCAAGCTACCCCTACTGTTTTTTTCTGGTTCCCTGTCACACAGAGCATTGTTCTCTCTCCCCTGACTCAATGTATGAATTCCCTTTTGAGTTAAATGTGTTTGTTGGATAAAGCATATTGATGGATCCTGTCTCCCAATTCACTCTACCTGTGCCTGTTTCCACCGGTGAATTGAAACTGTCTACATTAATGGTCATGGCCAACATGCACTGGCTCATCTCTGCCATGCTATTTTCCTGCTACTGGCTGTGTACTTTTCCCCTCCATTCTATTGTCTGTCCCACTTGGTGATCGCCCCCTGCCGATCCTCCTGAAACCATGGTCTTTCTCATCTCCAAAATGTCCTTCAATATTCTCTGTAGGGCTGGTTTGGCAATCATGAATTCCTTCAGTTGTTTTGTCATGGAAGTATCTTGTTTCTCCATTAATTTTGAAAGATAGTTTTGCAGGGTACATCAGTCTGGGTTGGAAGTTGTTTTCTTTCAGGACTTGAAATATTTCACTCCAAGCTCTTCTTGACTTGATGGTTTGTGTTGAGAAGTCCGTTGTGATTCTGATGGGTTTTCCTTTAGAGGTGATCAGTTTCTTTTCTTGAACAGCTTTTAATATTCTGTTCTTGTGTTGAATTTCTGGGATCTTGATTATTATATGTCGGGGGTAGATTTACTTTGGTAATGGCTAGCTGGAGTTCTATATGCATCACTTATCTGAATAGCACGTCTTTCTCCCATGTTTGGGAAGTTTTCTGCTAGTACTTCTGTAAATAGAATTTTTATGTCTTTTGTGTTGACCCCTGCTTCTTCACTATCACTCATAAATTATTTTGCTTTGCATCATCTTGCAGTCTTTGAATTGTTATTTCCTGGTTCCTCATTATTTTTAAGAGATCTTTCCTTTCCCAATCACAAGCTGCAAAGCTGTCTTCAGGGTCTGAAAGTCTATTTTCAGTTTCTTTCAAGAGCTTTTGCCAGCTTTCACTGGAGATTTTAATTTCCTGGATATCTCTTTGAATCTGTTTCATGCATTCAAAATCTCTCTTATACTGTTCATTCATGGTTTCCCCCATTTTTCTCTGGTCCTCAATTTTTTTTATCTATGTCTTCTTTAGAGAAGCGTAGCAATTCTTTTATTATGTTACCAGAGAGCAGCCTCTCCCTTTGTTGGAATCCTGACTTAGAATTTTAAAAAAAATTATTCATGAGAAAACAGAATTTCAAAAACAGATTGAAATTTCGCTGTGGCTGATGTTGCATTTCCCCTGGTTTCTGTGTTTTCTATTATGAATGAGTAGATGTCAACATAAATGACAAATAACTCAAATGGTGAACTCTCAAGTGATGTTGTGTCTTCTAATTATCCAATATCCCAATGCCATTTCCCTAAATGTAAATTGACTTGAGTTACCAAATTGCCAACAATTATTTTGTGAGAATAGTGTCTTAGAAAGAATATGGGTTAATATTTATATTTCAACTAGTTAATTTATTTGTTTTACTGGAGATTAAACTCAAGGTCTTTGCATTGAGCTGTATCCCAAGTCCTTTTGAAAATTATTATTATTATTATTACTATTATTGTTAATTTTGAGACATTTTCAGTAAGTTCCTAAATTGCCCATCCTGGGTTCTAACTTGCAACTCTCCTGCCTCTGCCTCATAAATGCTAGAATTACAGGCATGCACCACCATACTCAGTTCCAACTTGTTTTAAACAAAGACATAATTACCATCAGTATTCATCTGATAAGTAACTTTTATATCTTTGATCAATTATTATATTTAGTTTTATTTTTAACTTCTTCCATTTGTTTTCTGTTGCATAGAAATCTAAACTTTTCTATATAGACAAAAATTTGAAGCTGCCTTTATATATAAAAGTATACTAAATAAATATTAAATTTGACAAACAGATGATCTTTTCATATTTTCTGCCTAATATTTAAGGTTATTCTTGTATATATGTTGTGTTTATAATTATCATTACTCATGATATGACAAAATATGAACAGATAGTAGAGTTTTGTTATAAGAAATTAAAGTAGTAAAAAGAAAAATTGCAATAAAAACCTTACACTGGCCAGAAAGATCAATGCCCCCAAAATGTTTCAAAATTCCACAATTGTGAAATTTACTCCCCTAATCCAGGAAAGCAAAATGTGATAATAATAAGTATGTCCTTACTCTTAATAGAAGATTGAGGAATAAAATAGTATATATAACAAGTAAAAACAAATACTTTAAAACCAATTTTAGGGGCTTAAGTCTTAATTCTAACACATAGTAATTATTATATCCCGGAAGAAGTGTGTACTTTTCATTTTCTTTGTCCACTTAGGTAAAACCTGAAGATAAGCAAATTTTCTTTTCATAGAAATTAACGGAGGTAATACATTCAATGCAAAGAACATTTAGACATTCAATAAACAGTCAATAAATGTTTGATATTTTCATCATTCTCCCATAATAAACCAGTGAGGAATATCTCATGGTTCTGGAAAACATAGGAATTGACATAGGCCGTTATAAAAATAGAACCTTGTTCCAAAAGGAGAACGTTAAATTTTCTATTTCTATATTTCTTCTGCTCCTGAGTTGAGAGGCAAATTCATTTCTTAATGTTTTACAGAACAAATAGCTTTAGAAGCAATCCAGGATGGGACTCTCTTGGTTCTATAGGAGATTTTGAT
>RJWT010026820.1:0-15698 GCA_004365215.1 Cuniculus paca | reverse complement strand
CCCCCACCCCCTCTGTACCTGGCGGAGGAAGTAGTTCAGCCATGCTGGGTGAACGTTCCTCCCCGCGTCCTCACCCCCCAATAACTCCCTCCCTTAGCTATCGCCTGCTTCTCTACTGCGCCGCTCCTGCTTCTCTGCGCCGCTTTTAAAATATCCTATCAATGTTATTTAACAGTGTGTTGGGAACCATCATTTGTTCATTTATTTGTCTTTATTGAGAGTGTTGTATCAAGTACTATTCATGCTATGGGGAATAAATGGAGAATCAAAGAAAAACAGGCCACACTCCCTGCCTTCAAGGATCGTCTAGATTCTGTTAAAAGAATGCATTAATATAGCAGGTGTTGACATAGAGGTACGTACAGAAGTCTTTGGGGGCCTGAAGACAGCACTGGTCAGTTCATCGGGGGAGCTCATCTGTGCAGTGCTTTTTCTTCCAGATGCCCAGTCCTCGAAAAAGAGTATCACTTCAGGCTCTTGTATCCTTTCTAAAAAGTACTTATCTTAGCCCATTTTCTGCTGCTATAACAGAATACCACAGACCAGGTAATTCAGGAAAAACTCAGAATTTTACTAATATTGGAGCCTAGTAAGTCTGATTTCAAGGTGCGAGCCTCGGGTGACAGGGACCTTTCTGAGGGATCATGGCAAGGCAGAGTGCTGTATCACACGGGGAAGGGGGCGTGGCAAGGGAACACTGCACCTGAGCTCATGCAACTCCAGAGATAACCAGCCTAGTGCGGGCAGCAATATATTAACCCATTCGTGAGGTCAGAGCCCTCATGACCTGTGACCTCTTAGAGGCCCCACCTCTCAGTACTTCACTGTGGCAGTTAAATTTCAACACGAGTCGTCGTGCGTGGTGGCTCATGCCTGTAATCCCAGCACTCAGGAGGCTGAGACAGGAGGATCATTGTGAGTTTGAGACCAGCCTGGGCTACAAAGTGAGCTCAAGCCCAGCCTGAATGGCATAGCGAGACCCTGTCTCAAAAAGACAAGGGCCAGGGATTTAGCTCAGCGGCCTAAGTGCCTGCCTGGCAAGCACAAGGTCATGAGTTCAATTCCCGGTGCCGCAAAAATAAATAAATAAATAAATAAAAAATTTTTAAAAAGTAAATTTCAACACTAGTTTTAGAGGGGACATTCAAAGATAGAGGTACATTACAAGCACATCTTGATGTTCAAGTGTCGAATCTACCTCAGCCTTCTCATCCTGTTCGGTCCTACCCTTCTTTCCTAGAACCCCCAACCTTGAGCTAGCTGCTCTTTTGTTCTTCAGTCCTTTGAAGGGGCTCGTTACCTTTTTTTATGCAAATATAGAAAAGTACCTTCACTTATGCAAATGTTGAACATTAACACTTCCTGGCGCCCAGAAGCAATGTTCCCTCAAACATTAGGAGTAACAAACTATGAAGGTTAAGTGTACAGGAAGTTTAATCTTGTAATCAAATAACTTACTCTAGTTCACGCAGCCCGTACAACTTACCTCACTGTTATTGTGCTGCGTTGTAATTAGTGGAATAGAGAATGGTTGACCTAAGAGAATGTAATTAGCATTTCTCATATAGAGTGAAAATAGAGCTTTGTGGATTTTCCCTTCCTTTTGTTAGTTCTCCATTCCCTATAATTATCTTCACTGTTGATAGTGTTTCGTGAGTCCACTATAATTTGCTCTTTCTAGTATACTTATAAACACACAAATCCTCTGACACACAGGTTAGAAAACCAAAACTGTTGTATCTGCCAAGATTACTTCTTTTCTGTACTTGCTCTTGCTCAAGTGTGGATCTTCCTCCATTCTTGCCACACACTGACATCCACCAGTCTAGGTGGGCCTGGTTTTCTTTGGCTTGTTTGGCTTGTATGCACCTAGAGTTGAACACCATTGCTCACAGAGGGACAGAGAAACTGGATCTTGATCATTTATCTGGGGAGGATCGGTGTGAAGCATCATGGTCCTGGAGAGGGAGGGTGGAGAGGTGCTGTTGGCCTGGTATGTAGGCTCCTGAGAAGACTCCATGTGGGACCCTAGGTGACCAGGAATTGAATCTTTGTTAAAAGTTGTCCCTGGGGGCCCTGGAGGCTTGTGCAGACCTGGCACTGCATCAAACATCATTTGCTGCACTCTTGGGAACAGGCCCGAAGCAGCTCTGGACAGCCCCTCTCCTCCTGGAGGCCCAGTTTTATCCTCCTCTTTACAAAGACACCAAGAATTTTATCAGATTTAATTTCTGGGCTGGACTTGTTACTGGATTCTGGAGTGCTGTAATCTCCACTTAGAGCCGATTTCCAGGTCCTTTCTGTCCCAAACAAAGAATTGAATGAAACAAGCGAAAATGGTAGTGTTGGGGCACAATTATAATGTGAACACTTTTGTTAAATAGCAAACTTGTAGGTATGTCATGATCAATTAGAGGTCTCTGACCAAGGTTCTTCTATTCTGCTGTTTCTGCTAAATTCAGTCGACCTTGATGGTGCCTACAGCCCAGCTGCAAACCTCTAATGAACACTGAGTCAAAGTAAGTGTCTATACTTTAAGGCACTCTGGGCTAATTCAAGGACACTTTAACTCTACGCACTCTGTGTAGGCCCCTCCCCTTGTTCCTGGAGTGTCTTTTGTATTATGATAAATAATTTCTTGGTTTCAACAAGTCTGTTCAAGAGTAGCCTGCTCGTCAATATAGGACTCAATGCGTGCAACCAATGATCTAATGTTTTGTCACTTGCTTTGTACCTCCCACTTCTAAATTCTGTATAAACGAAACTCTTTTTCAGTGCTGTTGCCTTTGTGGAATTATCCAGCAACAGTCCACTGGTGTAAAGATTAAATGCCACCTTCTTATCTTCTCAGTGCAAAGGGTCTTCTTTCAGTTTGGTTTGGCTTGGGAATTTTTCCCACAACAATAGCAAAGTTTCGCATTTATTAAAGTTAGAAAAAATGAGAAGAAGTGTAGGAAACAGGCTCTGCAGTGAAACTGGAACCCCCTCTGTTCTTCCTCTCCTTGATACACCGTATACACAAATCTCAGACTTTAAGTCATTTTTCTTGGTTTCAGATGAGATATTAAACCCATAGAGGTTAAATGTACAGCTTAATATCACACAGCCAAAGTGAAGATCCACTTCTCTTGACTGGGAGTTCTTTGCTTTTTCTATCACATCATACTATCTTGTAATATATTTTCCCAAATATTTCCCATATAATAAGAACCTCCATATTTTGGAAACAGATTAACTTTTGGAAATTTCTGTAACTAATTCAGATGCAAGTCTTATAGGATGGGAGACCTAGCTAATATTTGTGGTTTTACAACTGACTGAAAATTTACAGTCAGGAGGAACATTATCATCAAGCCAATTGTTCAGCAGTATTATACTTTTTCTGTATCACAGAATTTCTCAATTGCTTAACATTTTCTTGCTTATAAAGTGGACAGTATGACCTTGTGGGATGAATTTGAATGGACTATGCCATCTGCTTGCTGTTGCCTAAAATTTCTTTAAAGGAGACAAAGATTTCATCAATTAGAAGCAAAAGCCTTAAGATGCAAATGCCTAGAGACATGACCTGGATGAAGTCACTCACTTGCTCATTCATTCATTCATTCATTCATAGGTTGTAGTCAATGAGAGAATAAAAATAATACTGATAGCCATCACTTAGTTCCTCTTAGGGACCTGGATCTTGGCTGCCTTAAATACTTAGCTCCCGGCAGTAGTCATACAAAAAGTGGAGCTCCGTGCAGTGGCATGTGTCTGTAGTCCTAGCTACTGGGGAAGTCAAGGCAGGAAGATTCTTTGAGCCTGGAGTTCAAGGCCAGCTTGGGCAACATAGCAAGACTTCATCTTAAAAAAAAAAAAGCAATATTATTATCGCTTTGCAGACAGAAAACTAAGCTTCTGAAGGATCATGCCTGTGGTATTGGACCTTGGCATCAATTATTTGAAAATATAATCATTCATTCATCTAAGACCAACAGACCTGACTAGATTCCAGATGTTCTTTTAATTCATTTTACTGGCTTTTTTTTTTTATTGTATAACAACTGCAGAATCTCAGTACTAGCTTTTGACCTTTGACCTGGTGCATTTCAGTTTTATTAACCGTTTTGCCTTTACTTCCTATACAAAAACAAAGGGCTTATGTATACAGTAACTACCTGTTTGCCATTAGGATGTGCACCCTTCTGTCACCTGATGGTGATTTATAAAGAAGTTAATGGATTTTGACCAAAGACATCAAGATTCACCTGTGCCTAGAAAACCCTGTGTAAAAAAAGTGAATGGGTGGCCAAATCCTGGCACCTGAGAAGGGCTTTCAAATGGAGATCTTCTCAGCAGTCCTCTTGGGGAGCTTCATTTTTCACATCAGATCTAGTCTTAGATTGTTGGCCCATGTTCTGCAGGGGAAGATTACACGTCTTTATTTTACTGAGAACATTGATTCTTACCCCTATCAGGCCCACCATGGCCCTTTGTAAAGAAATTTCATACAATGGCCTTCACAGTCTGGAAATAAAATTCATAGAATATATAACCTACTGACAAATGTAAATTTAAAAAGAGATCAATGTAACCCCAACTGGTTCTTTAGTGGAATTTAACAGGCTGATTCTAAAATTTATGAAGAAACAGAAGGGGTCAAAAATAGCCAAGTCACTTATGGAAGAAAACAGGAAAACTTGATTTGTTAGCCATCAAGTGGGGGCACCGAGGGCTTCGGAGGCACTGGTTAGGAGCTCGCTTTACAGCCGTTTGTGAGTTATACCTTTAGATTTTATTTTTGTGTATATTGGTTATATCACAATGAAAAGGGAGTTTGAATAAATCAATATTATGTTCTAGCTGTGCCTTAAAGAAGAGATGAAAGAACTACTACACGACAATGAAATGCATTCTACTACAAGACAAAACTGCTCTAACAGATTCCAAAATGTCCCCCTCAGTGATGCTGCCCCTCTGAAAATCTCTAAATTGCTATAGATTACTAGAGGTAATGTGTAAGATTACTTGGTATAGAAATTTTACAACTGAACTTGATGTACTATTTTTCTCGTTTTGTTTGCTTCATTATTGAAGAATGATTCATTTACATTTAAAAAATTTTTAATTCACACGTAATACTTGTGAATATTTATGGGGTACAATGTAACAGTTTAATTCATGTATACAATATGTAATGATCAGATTGAAGTAGATGACATCTTTCGCCTCAGACATACATCATTTCTCTGTTGAGAACATTCAAAATCCTCTCTACTTTCTATTTTAAAATATAATTAGTTGCTATTGACCATAGTTATCTGACCGTGCTGCCTAGAACATTAAATATCATCGCTCCTGTCCAGCTGCATCCCTGTGCCCATTAACCATCCCTTTGTCCTTTCCTCCTGCTCACACCAGTCCCAGGCTGTGGTGATTACCATTCTGTTCTCTGCTTTCACATCAACTCTTAGCTTGCACACATGAGTGAGGCTATGCAGTATTTGTATTTTTGTGCCTGATTTATTTCACTTAACAAAATGTCCTCCAGTTTCATCCATGTTGCTGCAAATGACAGGATTTCATCTCTTTTTATGGCCAAGTAATACTCCATTGTGTTTATATACCACACTGAGAACAACTCATCATTATTTTCAGTGGCAGACATTCATATTTTTAGCCAAGTTTTTATGTTTAGCTTTTATGTTCACATACCTTCTTTCCATTTCTTTTTTCTTTTTTTTTTATTATTGATGTACCCTGTACTTGTCATTAATGAACTTAATTATTTATTCCATTGACGGTTGGTTAATGTCTTACTGTCTGGTATCATCTCAAAGTTCACCCATGCCTGCTTCTTAATTATTTGGTTGTGTATGAAAATGGTAGACATATAGTATGGGTATGAGTGATCACATTATAGACTAAAAACCTGTGTCCTATATGCAGATTTGTCCTAAAGCTAATGAACAGAGCAAACATCTTTGGGATAGACTGTCCCATTTACAACTAAGCCTATTATATATATAATCTTCAAAAGAAAAATCACAAATTATTGATAAGAATATAATTTAAAACTAAAGTATATATTAAAAACAAATGAAAATCTTGTTTTCTAAGTAATTTTTTTTTTTTTCCAGCTCGGGGGATTGAACTCATGATGTTTCGCTTGCCAGGCAAGCGCTTAGGCCGCTGAGCTAGATCCCGAGCTCTTTCTAAGTAACCTTGCCTTTAAAACTATTCCATGTGTTCTAAAACATTCTTAGATTTTTTTTTTCCCTTTTTCAGTATTAGGAATTGAATCCAAGGCCTCTCTGCACTGAGCTACTTTCCTAACCCTTTTTATTTTATTGTATTTAATTTTTAAATTTTGAGACAAGGTCTTACCGAGTCACTAAGTTGCCCAGGCTAAGCTCAAACTTGTGATCTTCCTGCTTCTGCCTCCTCTGGTGCTGGGATTACAGGCCTATGCTGTCAGACCTGGCTTAGTATTTTTACTAAATATACTTTAAGATATCATAAATAATTTTAAAGGCTTCCTTCAAGCTTTATCCGATCTTACCACGGTGACATTTTGATTTTTTTTATTGCATTTAATAGCTATAAAATATAAAGTGTATATGTTATAAACTCCTTTTAAATTTGTGTGTTTTATTTTGTATTTTGAGATAGGATTTACTATGCAACTCAGGCTAGCCTTGAACTCACTGTGTAGCCCAGGCTGGCCTCAAACTCATAGTGATCCTCCTGCCTCAGCATCTCAAGTGCTGGGATTCCAGGCCTGTGCCACCACGCCTGGCTGCTCTTCTGTTTGTTTATTATTTATTTATGTATTTATTTATTTTAATGTGACATTTTAAAACCTCCAGGTATCTATCACCCACCAATTTAAATGGCTGTGTGGTATTCCATCTTTTTCCAGAACTCTACTGTTGGATTTAACAAGTGAGAAGCATTCATGAAACCCAGGGATTTTACTGAGGCACAAATTATCGCTGGTGTCTCCCCATGAATTTCCACATGAAGATAACTGTTCTAGTGCCACCTTGTTCTCTACTGGTCCTTACATGCACAGTAACTCTTAGAAAGCAATTAAAGAAAAAATACATAACTTCGCAGAGTTACATAAGCTTCTGGATATTGGTCACCATGGTAATGGCACAGAGTAGAGTTTATTTTACAGGCACAGTATACTTTATTAGTCTTATGAGTTGTTATTGTCTTCTACTTACAGAATAGCTAAAAGCCTAAAGGGCTTAGATTTTTTTTTTTTAAGTTTTTTATTTGTCAGGAAAATGGGATGTTGTTAATGGTTTTCCAGAGTTTGTACATTTAGGAATACCTCAGGATAAATCAGGTTTGACTGTTTTGGGCGTAGTGTAATTAATTTATACTCCCATATTCAGGGGCATTTAGTTTGTTGAAAGAAAGATTCCTTGAGCACCATAAAAAGTGTTAAAATATTTCTCTTAATATCTTTCAGCCAGTATTTTTAGTCTTTTGAAATAAGCATTTTGGGAATCATATACTGTATGGTCTTTCGTGTTTGACTTTGGATGTGTATGTGTGTGTGCGTGTGTGCACTACAGATTGAACCCAGGGCCTCACACATGCTGAGCGTATGTTCTACCACTGCAGTTGACTTTATGTTAGTCCATTTTCTTTTATTATTACAAAATACCTGAGGCTGGATACTTTATAAAGAAAAGAGGTTTATTTAGCTCATAGTTTTAGAGGCCAAAAGTTCAAGCAGCACATTGTAGTTTCTGGTAAGGATCCTCTCTTGGCTATGTCACTCGACAGGGTGTGGCAGCATGGAGGGGGAGGGCATGTGAGAGGGAGCGGTCACACGGTGATAGGAAGCCAGAGTGGTGAAAGAGTAGCCGTACTTGTTCTTTTATTACAACCCTCTCACCAAAGCTAATTCAGGGTCTCATGAGAACAACCTCGATCTCTTCCAAGGGCAGCACCCCCAGCAAAACCTAACAGCCTCCCACTAGTCACCAGCTCTGAAATGTCCCCCACCTCTTTCCATCGCCACACTGGGGATCGAGCTCCCAACAGATGCACATTCAAACCCTAGGGGGTGACTTTCACTCAGTGTATTGCTTTCATGGCTCATCCTAGTTAATCATGCATCACTAGTTATTCCTTGTATATGTAACATTTTATATATGATTATACAACATTTTCTTTAGATATTCATCAAGTGAAATTGGGATTATTCAAAAGTTTAAGATCTGTGACCCTAGAACCAATGGGGGCTTACTTGGTAATAGGAATGGGTCTAGAATTTCTTCCTCTATCCAGGCCCCCAAAAGACTAATCAGTAAATGGGGAAGGTGCCCTAACCATTTTTGTATATCCCTTCCTGGGGTTAGGTGTGAAGATGAAATCTACTCACAGTCTCCCCAGACAGAATCCCTTTGGACCATCAGGTTGGCAGGAGGGCGAGCAGAGGGCACAAGACCAGTCTGCATTAATCCTTGACAAGGTACAATATCAGGAGACCTCAAGTAAAGAGATAGGGTCCAAACCTTAAGTGATTATAAGTTAATACACTGATACAGTAAGTTATCAGTAGTATACATCTAACTAAAGGTAAATCAAATCTCATCTGTTATTTTTTATAAATATAAACATGCAGGTATTTTGTAAGAATGGATTTAGTGATTTTGAGCCTACCTTGGCTAAGAACTGTGCTTATCATATTCATATCCTCTAGACCATGTTTTTCTCATCCAGTATCAGCTGCCCTTAGGCAGTGAGAATTTGTTTATGGGGGTACCTTGCTACACCTCCTGCCCAGGAGTTGCTCTTTCATGTATAAGATACAAGAATACCTTTAGCACATAAACAGATAAACTGTAGTTAAGATACTAAGATTTCATGGGCAAAGCAAAAGGGGAAAAATGACTTTAAAAACCTTCTTAAGGGGCAGTAGTGAAAAACAGATGAGAAAGTCCAGCCATAAGAGGAAAATCCTTGCTCCGAAGGTCCATCAGGAAATTTTCCTAAGTATCACCTACAGCAGCCAGGTCACTACCTTGCTCCCTCATTCATCTTACTCATACACGCATCCTTCCGATCCCTTCTCTGTGGTCGGGGAAGGGGGAGGAAGTGGCAGAGATGGAGAGAAGTGGGTCAACATCAGCTTAGGTAGAGTCCAGATAGATTGTAAATGGGACGGCCTTATATGTAATAGGTCAATTTCTGCATCTAAGCCTAAACACGTTTACCCGGTAGTTGTACAACCCTAAACGTATTTCCCCCCTATATTTAGAGTCAGAAAGAGTGATTCTGTGTAATTTATTTCCCTTGGAAGGCTCATCTCCTACCAACACTTTTGTTTCATCAAGATCCTTTATATTTTTCACTTAAATTTCCAGTGCAGTTAAATGTGACTCTTTATGGGCCATAAGCAAAGACATAAATGATAATAGAAAAAAGCATTCTTCAATTATAGGAACTAAGAGTTCTAGGGTATACTGCTCAGCTGCATTCTTTCCCCGTGATAGAAAGCTGATAACAAATGATTTTTAGAAGGTTTTATGTGGTAGGCGTGGCGGCATACACTGATAATACCAGCTGCTTGGGAGGCAAGAACTTGCAAGAGAATTCCAAGTTCCTGGCCAGCCTGGGCATCTTTGCAAGATCTATCTTTAAAAAGACTGAGGTTTGTAGCACAGTGGTACAATGCTTGCCTGCCATGCACAAGACTTTGGTTTAATCCTCACTATACCCTCCCCACTCCCCACAGGTTTTCTTGGGTTTGCGGGATGTTGCTCAGTGTTAGAGCATTGGCCTACCATGTACAAGGCCCTGAATTTAATTCCCCAGCACCCCCTCTCCACACAAAGTTCAAAAAACTCTTTTCCTTTAGGAGGGAAAAATGAGCCATGGTGATCAGTTATCCAAAACAAATGCTACTTCATATTGTGGGAAAATGGAAAATCAACTAAAACTAATATTCATATACTCGCTTATTCAGCAAACACCAATTATATGTCAGTATTCTATTTAGTGTTAGGCCGAGAGGTAAGAGAAAGTCTCAACACCTAGAAGATTACAATCTAGGCAGAAGAAATGGATTTAAAAAACAATCGACCCTCATGTCTCTGTAAGATAAGTACACCAGGCAGCCCAGGACAAGTCTGTAGAGTGAAAAGAGATGGCCCTGCAAGACTCTTAAATAATACCTGTTCAGGAACAGAATAAAGGAAGAAAACTATACATTTAAAAAAAAAAAAGATGCTGATGAAGAGCATCGGAAGAGGCAGAAAAAAAGGAGAGAATGATGTCACAGAAGAATGGGTTAGTCAGCCACATTAAGTGTGCGCAGCAGTCAGCAGGACTAAATAATATCTGAACAGATCCAGGGGAGTAGTAGGGGCAGAAGACCAATGGCAGCATGCTGAGGAGTAAATGGGAAGAAAGAAAGTGGAGATTGATGCGAATGAAAGAAAAGAGAAAGCACAGTAGCCAGAGGGAGAATAAAGGTTTGAGAAAAGGTTTTTTTGGTTTTTTTTTCCCCTTTCTTTCTTTTTTCTTTTGATAATATATGGTTGGGGGAAAATGATTATCAGGAAGCTGTGATTTGCATCTTCCGTTATTCAAAGAATTAGTTCAGTTTATTGATAAAGCCACTATTAGCTATTATTTTTGAGATGCTGTGGAACACAAAAGACAGCCATAAAAACTGGAGACTAGCTTCTGGATGACCCCAGTAATTATGGATGCCTTCCTGTTCCAGATAGCAGGGAGGGTATTACAACATGTCATCAAACAATCCACTTAAAATAACCACCTTGACAAGCACAAGGCACTGAATAGCAATGACTGTTTTTGCACGCGGTGGATTTTGTCAGTTGTTAAAGTCTTTTCCAGTGAGAGACAGTCCATGAACAGAATACAGATACTCAATGTAACACCTAAACTTAGGGCCGCTCTCACCTGCGGGAATGTTAATAATGGCTCCAATCACAGCATTAGTCACTTCATCTGGAGATGTTGTCTGTGTGCCAGGCATTGTGCAGAATGCTTTCCACACACAGGATAACTCAGTCTACATCAGAACCCTGCCCAAATGATACTTTATTATTCTCATCGCATGGAAGGGGAACATCTTGAAGGTTATACAGTAGGTCTTTAGAGAGGACTGAAGCAGTCATTAGAGGAACAGCTTTCTAGGCTAACCTTGTTTTTGTTTTAAAAAATAAATAAAAAGAACAATGTGACTCTGCCATAGTATGGTACACTATTCTTTTAAAAGAAAATATGAGGTTCCAGAACACATATGGAAATGACATGTAATGCTAAGGTGTTACACTGTGTACCAGTCATATTATTCCTAGAAAATTGTGTCTCTTTTCAGTCTGTGTTTGAAAAGAAGCTATTGGCTGGTTTAGATAGAACAACGCTGATGATTAATAGGTTGAAAAAATAAACCCCTTGAGAAAAGACTAAAAGAAGCCTTATAAATGCGAGGTTGAAACCCTGGCGTTTTTGTTTGGCCTGTATAGGGTAGGAATCTGAATTGGATGCTAGCTCTAGCTCTTAAAAATGAGAAGTTTCCTATAAAATATCAAAATGGCCAGCTGCTCAAATCGGAAGCGTCGTCAACACATCTTCCACATCCCTGGCCCTGACTACAGTCACTGTAAGCGCATGTTCTTCAGTGTGCCCTGCCACCCACGTTCCTAGCCTGATCCATGTGCCGAGAGAGGAGTCTAACTTTGGAGAGGAATGGTTTTTGAAAGCGGGATGTTGCCAGACATAGGGGTGTACTCCTATACTACTCCCAGCATTCTAGCACTCTGAGGTTATAGCACTCTAGGCCATCCTGGGCTATGTAGTGAGTTCAAGGCCAGTTTGGATTACTTAGCCAGATTCTGCTTCAAAAACAAAACAGAAACAACAAACCAGCTGGATGTGTTGACACAGGCCCATAATCCCAGCACTGTGGAAGGTTGCAGCGGGCCGCTTGCAAGGTTGTGTCCTGCCTGGGCAATTTACACCCCTGTCTCAAAATAAAAGGGGCCAGGGAAGAAGCTTAGTAGCAGAGCACCCCTGCCTTCCACACCCTAAGTACCACCAAAAGCGGGGAGGACTGTTACTCTCCTCCTAGAGGGAATAGTTCCGAAAAAAGAAGAAGGAATGCAGGAGAAAATGAGGAGAGGGGGTAGAAGGGAAAGAAGATCAGTTTGAACAAGATACGAGTTTGTTAGGAAGGAATACTTTCCTAAAGGAATAATTTTCCTAAAGGACCCTGCATCTGACAACTCAGTGAGGACCGCTTTACACACTTGAAAGTCACTCTGGGGTTGCACCTATGCGTCATACGTTATATATATGCTGTTGGCTGGACTGGAAGTTTCAAAGAGGTTGATAGAATTTCCAGCTGTGAAGTTGTTTTTTTTTTATGTAGGCCTTAGGGCTGCTGGCTCCTTAGTACACTGTCACATGGTAACAAGATCAGAGCCCCTCACTTAGAAGCTCCAAATTCCTAACTGCATGTGAGGCAGGAGGTCATGCTAAAAGGAGGATGCAGTACATTCTGGGGCCCACTTTCATTAATAATACATGATTTAATTACTGAATGCCAGTCATTCAGTAACATTTTCTAAGGAAATTCTTCACTGAAGATACATATTTAATTCATAGGCGATGTATCATCGTCAAATAGTTTTGTTTCCTTATCAGTAAAAGTAGTGTGTCAGAGCTGTTTTAAAATTTTTCTGTACCACAGTTGCTCAGTTTTATAAAATGTTAAGTTTTCAAGATTGTTTCATTTACTGCTCTCGACGAGGGGCAGTACTGGGGAATGCTAGGTGAATACTCTACCACTGAGCTATGTATCCCAGTCCTTCTCATTTAATTTTGTTCTGTTTTGAGATAGCATCTCACTTAGTTGCCCAGGCTGGTCTCGAACTTTTGATTCTCCTACCTTAGACTCCCAAGTACCTGAGATTATAAGGATGTACTGTCACACCAGGCCTAAATTTTTGTTTCTAATTTCAAGATAAGAAAAAAATATTTTGGACTTTTTCAACTATTTAAAAATATTCAAAACCCTTGATATTATTTACATTATTAACTTCTTAGAGTAAGTAGTGATTGTTTTTAAATTAAAAACTTATTGATGTGATGGACCCCAGAAAATACAGTGGTTTAGCTTCAGAATTTAATGATTTATAGAACTGGGCTCACTCACCATAGTAGGCAAGCAGATTAATTTGTTTGAATTATGTCTTACTTTTAATTTTTGTATTCAAGTTAGCATTTAAATGTGTAACCACATATAGGGTTGCACATCCTAGTGAGAGCCCATTCAAGAAGTCATCAATCAGGCACACAGGAGGCTGAGGCAGGATAATTGCCAATTCCTGGCTGGCCTGGAGCCAAACCAAACACACAAAAATCCTTAATCCAGACAGTAAGCAGGAGTTTATGAATGTATGTTTTTCTGTATTTTAGAAATGTTTTTAGAGATTAAGAATTCAGAAGCAATTACTGGTTAGTACTGTATTTTATATATTATTTTCCATTTCAAACCAGTCAACATTTATTAAACCCTTCTAGACCATCTGAGAAAAGTAATGCCATGATACTGCAGAGTAAGCTTTCTTAAGGAATTAAGGCAATTAGCATTATGTTATAGGCCACCATTTCTCTGTTAGTTGTCTACTTACCTGTTTTTCTATAGCACCAGTACCTGCAGTAGTACCAAAAGCAGTAACTTTCCCTTTTAATACTTGCTTTAGGCTCTGTGTGTGCTGGGAATAAACTGGAACATGATAGTAAAAATGCTACTACCGTTAGCCTTAGTTTCAGAGAAAGAGGGCTAAAGACAAAATTAATTTGGAAGCCTGCTGTCAGCAAGAGTTAGGGCATAATAAAACTTGTTTCCTGTTGTTTGCATACGTTTCTCTTTTTTTCTGTTGATTGCACACAGCAGCTGTTTTCTTTGGAGTATTTATAGGTTGTATGTTCAGTGGTTTTTTGGGGATTTGTTAGGCCAATATACAAACATAATGATGCTAACAACCATATCTCTTGACACAGAACTAAGATGCCAATGTAGTAGTAGCCTTGGAATTATTTCAACCTAGGTGGAAGGAAAAACAAAAAGAAAACAGAACAGAACAAAAAAACCTTTGGCAGCTTTATCTCCCCTATCTGTATCAGAAAGATTTGGTTTTTAAATCTTCAGTGTACTTAATTTAGGGATATTAGAATAACTGGCCAAAAGAAATAACACAAAGAACTTTAAAGAAAAGGTTAGAGAAAGATACAACACTGCACGGTTACTCAGACTGCGTCATGACTTGGCGCTAACCAGAGTGCCATGGCAGGGGCAGCCTTTGGAGAGCGAGATTCCCCAGTGGCAATGACGGAAGTTGGCTGTCACTCCTGTCTTACAGAGCCGCTGCAGGGAAACATGCTCACTACCTCTTAGGTGCCGTGATTTTAAATCATGTCCTTTTAGTGCGGATAGGAAAAAAGGTTTACTTCAGGTTATATATTAGCCATTTCATTGGGATCTCTTTTCTCGAGGGAGAGGGGAATCTGTTATCTCCAAAAAGAAAGAGAACAGCGTTCCTTTGATCATACATCTGATTATACATCAGAGTTGGGTCCTTGAATGCAAGAATTCTTGAATTAATTTGGGTGAGTGGGCAAACATCATGGATTTTGTTAGTCTTCTGATTGAACCCAGTTTTGATAATTATCTGCATAGTTTTTTCAGGATTTCTGATTGTCTCTGTGGTCACAGAGGAAACGTGGAAATGCCCTGGGACAATGAAATATTACACTTTTTGTTCAAAGTAATCCTTTAATTCATTTGATCTTGTACATTTCTCCACATTTAACCTTTGCCCAACCTGTTTCCCTTTTTCTCAGTGAGAACTGAAGCAAGTCTAGCATGTTGGGAAAAAGACTTTAGATGCATGGCTGGAATCTTTTCAAACCCCAGCGATACTTGGCAAGGGGCTGCGGCAGGCTGCACGCAGGACAGACGGGCTGGTCTGCTTTTGCTTCTTACGCAAGACAGACGGGCTGGTCCACTTTTCCTTCTTATGCAGGCACAGGCGGGCTTGTGTGGAGGGGTCAGGAAGGGTAAACATACCTGATTATGCATTGGTCTTGACCATAAAATGTCAGCTAGAATTCAAAAGTGATCCCTGGAAGAAGGATCTTCCTGTCTCGTTGCTCTGAAATGATCTTTCAATTGGGGCTCATTCTTAAAGCTACCATTTGAATTGGACTAGGAATAAATGTTTGAATTTGCTGAAAATAACTCATTACTTAATCTTTGGCAATTGCATTCCATTATGTTATCAACAGATGTGTTGCAAGTTGGACTCAGAAGTAAAATAAAAGTTGAAATAGTTAAAGCATGGTCACCATAACTTTCCAGACCAGAAGTAAAATAGAATTAAAATTCAGCTTAGACATACCAAGCTGCAACGATTTTGATTTTGGTGGGTGGGGAGGTTGGGGGATGTTAAACCCAGAGCTTCACACGCGTAAAGCATGTTCTCCACCACTGAACGATACGCCTAACCTGCAGCAGCTTCTGTCCTGTTCGTTCCCCTCTCTGACCCCCAGTTGTATTTTGTATTTGTGTGTTCATTTAAAAAACAGTTAAGGGCTGAGGATTTAGCTCAGTGGCACAAGCGCCTGCCTGGTAAGGGGCAAGGTCATGAGTTCAA
>RJWT010026819.1:0-15700 GCA_004365215.1 Cuniculus paca | reverse complement strand
GTGTGTGTGTGTGTGTGTGTGTGTGTGTGAAAGTCCAGCCTCGGTCCTTGGAAAGGGAAGTGACACCCGCCTTCCAGCAGGCACAGCGCAGAGCATGGGGCCTGCAGGGACACCTGACCTCCACGCTGGGTTCAGGTGCCAGTGACTTCCTGTTGAGCTGGAGACCAGATCCAAGCCCTCTCTTACCTCTGATGGCCCTGGGGGAATACAGAGGCTAGGAAGAAGGTGAAATAAGGGGAAAAAAAGAGACAGAGGAACAAAAAAATCCCTGAAAGACCCTTTTTTATTCCAATAGGGTCTCACTGTGTAGCCCAGGCTGGCCTTGAACTCACTGTGAGCCTCCTGCCTCAGCCTGAGTGCTGGGATCACAGGTGTGTGCCAGCACGTCTGGCCTAAAAGACACATTTTAAACTAGGACCAGATATAGATACATATTTTCTTAAATGACTGAATGTGAGCCCAGTTGAAGCTTTCCAAGGGACTCTAATCAAATTGCCACTTCAGTCCATCCCAGGACATGAGCTGAAGTCAAGCAGTCTGTCTGCCTGTCTCTAGTAAGCCTTAAACAGACTGAAATATTTCAGAAGGTTCTTCTGGAAAGCTCAACCTACTCACATACTGCAGATGTGTGTTAGGAGGGTAATTCACAACCTCAGTGCCAAAGTCAAGAATGTCCCTGGTAAACCAGGGCAAAGTGGTCACTCTAATTCTAGTGTAGTGGGCTGAATGGTGGTCCTAAAGATATGCCCTTTTCCAAATCCCCAGAACATGCGTGTGTGACCTTCTTTTAAAAAGGTTTTTTGTAAAAAATAAATAAAAAGATTTTTTTCGTCAGTGTAATTAAGCTGAGGCTTTTGAGATGAGGTCATTGTTAGTTTTCTGCTGCTGTGACAAAGTTTCTGAGATAAACAACTATTGTGGTCAGGGTTTACAAGGGAAAAGATTTAATATGGGACACATAATTTATAGGATTATTTTATAATAGTCACCCAAAGAGTCAAATGCAAAGAGTGCGGGAAATCTGTCCACACACTAGAGACTCAAAGAATCCAGCTGAGGGCCTGGATCCCACCACAGTGTCCTGTACAAATCCAGCTGGAGGTCTAGAGCCCAGGACAGTGTCTCATGCAGGTCTGTATCAAGGATCTGCACTGGGAAGGCCCGAAGGTCAGTGGTGGAAGCTAGAAAGTCTGTGCCAGTGAAATGAGGGATCTGTGCCAGCAGCTGAGGGATCTGCACTGGAGCCAGGAAGCGATGCTCAAAGTAAGGACCAGAGCTCCCCCCCAAAAAACTACAGCCATCTTCAGCGACAGCAAGGAGCCGAGCTCCTTCAGCAATGAGAACAGCTGAGTTCATATCAGGAAAGCCAGCGTGACAAGCTTCACCAGGGGAATCAACAGCGCAGCATCTTCCCCTCCAGTTCTCATTTTATGCTGTTGGCAACGATCCTCAGCTGGGCCTTCCACACCCAGCACCACGCTGACTCGGTTCAGCTGGGCGTTACAAGCTGCCCATTATTTAATTCACCACAACCTAAAAGGAGGGAAGGTTTATTTTGGCGCACAGTGTTAGAGGTTTTAGTCCGCAGTTGCTTGGCTTTGCTGCTTTGAGCCTGTGGTGAAGCAGGACATCGTGGAAGGCACATGCAGAGGAGCAAAGCTGCTCACCTCATCCAGGAGACAGAGAAAGACAGGAAGGGGCCTGGGTCCCAGTGTGCCCCCTTCAAGGGGCGCACACCCAGTGACCTCACTTGTGCTAACAAAGCCCTGCCTCCAAATGTTTCCATCGTCTCTCAAAAGTGCCATGGTGTGGGGACCAAGCCTTGAACTCAGGAGACTTTGAGGGGGACTCCAGATCCAAACCATAACAGGCATCCTGGGTTATCTAAGTGGGCCCTAAGTCCAATGGCAAATGACCTTACAAGAGACAGCGGAGTGGAAGACGTGGGCATTCAGAAGAGAAGCTGCAGAAGACAGAGGCAGAGATGGAGCGATGGGACACTTCCTGGAGGGAACCCACACCAAGAGCTGGAAAAGGCAAAGAAGGACCCTCCCCAAAGCCACAGACAGGGCACAGCCTGCTAATGCATTGACTTTGGACTTCCGGTCTCCGGAACTGTCAGAGTAAATTTCTGTTATTTGAAGTCACCAAGTTTGTGGCAATTTGTTACACCAGGCAAAGGAAACTGATACAGGAAGTGAAGAAATAGAAGGCAAGACAGTTACCAGGGACTCTCAGGATGCTTTTGACTCACTCTATCTTTAATAACAGTACTGAAATAAATTTCTGGAGGAGATGTGACATGTACACATTTCTAAAACTATGAATATCATCCCTGAATTTTGCATCTATTTAACTTGTGTAAGGTAGGCAGTGTGTGTTCCCCACTGTCCCCACTCACCAGGAGGGCTGCTGGCCAGTGCTGTCTCAGCCTGCAGCTCCCACCTCTGCGGGGAGACGGCGTTGAGGGTGGTATATTAACCCCCCACCAGGGCACAGACCGTGAAGTCACCCTGGGAACAGTTCCCGTGGTGTGTGAGCAAGAAGTGGCCTGGCATCTGCGTGCTGGGTGACTGAACCAGGTCCCGCTTTTCCGAGCCTGTTCCCCTGATCTGAGTCTGGGTTTGGGCTACATACGCATTCAAACTTTTGTTTTTATTTTATCTTATTTTATTTTATGTTATTTTATTTTATGTCATTTCATTTCATTCATTTATGTGACCTAGTACATTTCCTTCCAACAAAACACTAGCCATTATGAAACAACTCAAACAAAATCTCTGTGGGTGGGCCTCATTTTTCTGCCCTTGGTGCTGAGTCTCCTTATGTCCCCTAAGACAGAGATCTGCACAGCAGACCTCCCCCAAGAGAGTATCCCCCTTGCTCTACGTACAAAATCACAGTCATAGTGGACCATTATTTTTTAATGAGTGTGTTTTCAAAAACAAGATCATTTCACTTCCTTACTTAAACCTTTCCCTATTCACTATTTGGTCCTAGGATCAGATCCAGCCCTCTTTGGTTTAGATCTAGAATGTCCCCCCAAAGTCTCGTGTATTCAGAGGGGGGCTTTCGAAAGGTGATTGGTCCCTGGGGATACTATACTTATCAGTGAATTAAGCCACTGCAGAGCTCAGAGCTAAACGTTCTGTTAGTTGGCGGGGTCTGCTCTGAATGAAGAGCGGGTCACTGGGGGCCGGGACCTGGAAGGGTCTCCCCCCAGCTCCTCCCTTTGCTCTCTGCTTCCTGGGTGCCACGGCATGAACGGCTTTCCTGTGCCATCGTCCCCTGCTTCGCTGTTTCTGCCTTGGAGCCAGCTAACCATGGACTGAAACCATAAATCAAAATAAACCTCCAAGTACAGGTGTTGGGTATTTTATCCTAGAGATGAAAAGTGACTAAGATAACCCCATCCCCAGTCCTGCACCGGTAAAAGAGCAGCCAGGTCCATGAGGAGACCCCTCCTTTCTGTTCTGGACTTAAGCAGAGAGTGCAGGACCTTTGCACTTGCTGCCACTACTTCCTGAAATGCTCTGAATGCAGTTCCTCTGGCTGTCTCTACCTTTAGTCTCAATTTAAATGTTCTTTCCTCAGAGAGGCCCCTTGATCTCCACTCTGAAGTGGCCACTCCTCCCCTGCCTTTAATTCAGTCTTGTCTCCTCTCAAACACATGTCGAAGCTGTGTGTCTGTTCTTTTGCATATTCATTTACTTGTCTGTTGACAGTCTCTTCCCCCGAAATGACTACGTCACATAGGCAGGGAGCGCAGCTGCCCCATTAAATTCCAGATTCCAGTACCTACAATAGCACCAAACATCTGAGCGCTCAAAAAACATGACTTAAGTAAGTGAAGTAATAAATACATACTTGAATGAATGAATGCATTCTGGATTTAGGAAGAGGACTTTAAAAAAAGAAAAGCAAAAAACTATTTCTCTTGTGTTTCGCAGAGCACAGCTGGAAAGCTCAGCAAGTTGTTAGGGGTCGACAGTAAGCACCGATCCTCACACAGGTCCCCGGGTCAGTGGCGGCTCAGCTGGCTGTGGCTGGTGTCGGCTGAGTGTGGCTGCAGGCCCGGGTGGGCTCAGGACCACCCTGTGTGCGCACCCTGGGCTCAGTGCAGAGTAACAGTGGTCTTCTCTGGGCAGATCCCTGGGAAGAGGGGCAAGCCAGACTGAGGAGCACCTTTTATGCCTTGACCTGGTGTCCTCTGCTGACACCCAACTGGGCGAAGCCAGTCCCTGGGAGACACACGCTACTAACGGGGCAGGGATGGGGGAGGGAGGGGAGGGCCTCCGCATCTGCTGAGCAATAATGCAGACTATTGCCAAATTCGTAACTGTAAGCAGTGAGTCAAGAAAGCGAAGTTTAATGCAGGATGCTTACTAACCAATAGGCTAGCTGAGCATGGGAGGGGAGAGGGAGAGGGACAGTGGAAAGGAAAGTGACGGGGACAGAGACAGAGATTCTTGTATCTGTATTGCCCTGGAAGAATAGTCCTCCTGGCAGCAGGTGCATCTGGTGCACATTTTAGCTCCAATTTCAACTGTACACTGCAGCTGCTGTCCTTGCCGGGGGACCCCTATCTTTTTACATGTTATTGTAGGTCAGTTGCCCGCTGCTGCAATAAAGAACTCTCACTGGGTTGTCTGGAATTTCTAGATCAGCTCAGTAGACAGTCTGGCGGAGAAAGGAACGCGACAGGCTCTACTTCAAGGGGGGATGGGTGCTGGGCTCAAACACAGCTGTGGGGCCCAGTGTCCTCAGATCAGCCCCTCCCCAAACCTCAGGTCTGGGGCAGGAAGGCAGGGGATCCACTTTCTCTGACATGGGGGCCATGGGGTCACATACCACGGCTCCCGCAGTGTGGTAAGACACTCCCTGCCTTTCTCTAATCACTTTTGGTTTCCAGCATCGCTTTGCAGTTAGGGGGTGCTGGAGAGAGGGGTCCACAGTCAGATGTCAGATTGATCGTTACCAAATCGTAGCACTCAGCCCCTGGGGACACAAGAGAGGCATGAGCAGTTTCAAGAGAATCGGTTTTCAGAGCCTCAAAGGACACGTGATCTCTGTGGGCTCCGCTCGTCCACATCCTCTTTCGGTGACGCCCTTCTCCCTCCTAATGCACAAAGCCAAGGTCAGTCGGGCAGGGCTGCGGTGGCAGGCAGATGGCACAGGCACGTCGGCTAATTCGAGGGTGGTTTCATAAAGGCGCTATTTAAAACCTGTGGGCAGGATGAAGGGAAATTGACAGGCAGGGTGCAGGGCCTTGGGCCGGGCCAGGGGAGGGGGTTTCTGGAAGCTGGAGACAAACGTGGGTCACCAGACAGGAGCTGTGACCCGTTGAAGTGGATGCAGGCAGGTTGAGCTACACCACAGCGTGTCCCGTGGGACGAAGCCCCAAGTTTCACTCACCTTTCACCTCGCCACCCTCTCCTGCTGGTCCCCCTCGCCCACTGGGAGGCCCAGAGAGCACGAGGAGGGAAGGAGGGCATTCAGAGAACGCAGAGACAGGTCGCTCCCCGCTCGCGGCTGTTTACGTGGACAAGGATTGTGATGCTTCCTTCATCCACACCTCAAAGTTTAAACGCGAGGGAGGGGAGACAGCACTGACACTGAACCTTCTTTAAAACGCGACAACGTTCATTCACGACTATAAGAATTACTTTTAAAAACAGCTCCACAACAGTTATACTATTCACCATTGCAATAACTAAATTTGGAACCTTTCTTGTCACATTTATACATGTTTTGGTTGCAGTGATGATCAATAAAATATCCCTATTCTAAAGATAAAAATATAATATATTCCCACAAAAACCTTCCAGGGAAGCACACTTTTAAGGAAGAAAGGAAATAATGTGAATTTCCAGTGTTAGAGTTGACTTTTTCTTGTGTTTTTTTAAATTGGTAACGGTAGATATTGATCATTATGTTATTGAGTTTCCGCTGAACACACTATGAAAGTGATGTAAATTTTCTTTCAGAATATGAAGAAAATAAAAATACTGTAGTGATTTAAACTTATGATAAAAAATTCAGTGTTAGATAAACATGTGATGGGGTAAGTGGGATTTTAAATGAGGGAGATGAGTGCTATCATTTGGGTTTGGAATGCCTCCCAGAAGCCCATGTGTTGAAGCCTTGGTCCCCAAAGTTGGCACTATCTCGACATTGTGAACCATCTGGAAGACGGGGTGCAGTGGGAAGTCCTTAAGGACACTGAGAACATCCCCTCAGAGGAACGGCAGAGCCCCAGCCTCCTCCTCGTGATGTCTACGAGATGGATGATTTTGTTTCACTGCATACTCCTGCCACACATTGTTGCCTTGCTCCAGGCCCAAAGCAACAGGGCCACTAGGTCATGCACTAGCACCTCCAAAAGCGTGAGCCAAAGCAAACCTTTGCTGTTTATAAATTAGTTATCTTGGGTAATTAGTTACCTCGATGGGATGCTGACTAATAATGATTCTGCAGAACTCAGCAGGGCCCGATGTTTATGTAGGCTTCACGTTCTGTGACTGAGAAAGCAGGAGATGAAATAAGGTAAGAATATGTATTGTCCGGGACCACCCTCATTCGGCGTCTGACGACAGTAGCAACGGGCTATCGGGGAGAAAAATGTTGCTGAGTGGGCCAAATCACTCTTCTAGAGGGGAATGGAGACTCACCCAGGGCTTGGGATGGGATCTGAGTATTTGAGGGAAAGGCCTCCCAGACATTTGGAAAGTGGAAAGTAGCAAAGTCCCGAGAGCCTTCTCATTTGTAGTGAAAGACAATACGTTATGCTCATTGACCCCGCTGTTTTCCAGACACTGGGGTGAGCAGTAAGTATCCATTTCTGGACCCATGTCTACATCTATCTTTGTCTATCTCAATGCACCTGCTCTCTCAATGAGAGACCAGGTCATCGACACCACCAACTTTCAGACAAGGCAGTTGGTTAAATATCATCCCAGATTCCACACAAGCTGCTGGAAGTCAGACATTTGAAGCACAGCCCTCCCATCCTTTAGCCAGTGTACTGAGTGACTCACCTCACTTTTGTTTGTTTGGTTGATCAATGAGCCATTCAGTTTTTTGTCATGAGGAGAGGGAGTGACTGAGCTCTGGCCCAGTGCTGGGCAAGGTGGGAGATCCCTTTGTTCATCTCAACCATGTGAGAGCCTCATGGGGCTTATTTCCTGGTGGAAACTGTGCTGTCGGTCAAGTCTCCCCTTCTGGCATGAGAAAGAGTGGCGACTCCTGTTTCTGAAACTTGAAGGTAAAAAGCCTTGTTCTCACTGCTTCTCTCCCTCATTCTTCAATCTTGGGTCCCAGCTCCCCTGCCTAGCCTGCCCCAGCCAGTCCTTGAGTGCCCATCCTCATTCAAAGCCCTAGAACTCTTGCCTTCTGCCCACACTACCCACTTGCCAGCCCATGGAGATTCCTACTCCCTATCAGACTTTCTGCCGCAACCACAAATCCAACTGCTCAGTCCCAGATTCCTCTGCTCCAGGTTTTCTCTCAGTGCTGAGCAAAATGGTCTCTGTGTTTACTAAGGTTCATTTTACTGTGAATTTCCAAAAACCAAAGCAACAGTCCCTTACAAAAGATAAACATGTGTTTCTGTGTTATGTCAACATGAACAATCCAAAGCTACTACAGACATTGAGGACCCAGTCCCTTCTATGTTACCACAGTGCCACGCTCAGCACTGGCCTCCCCACAGCTCCAGGTGGTCACAGCAGACAGGACACTGAGCCTGTTCTAGCCAGCAGGAGGACAATGTGATAGGAGAAGGAACCCACTCTCTCTGTAAGGTGCCTCTCAGAATTAGAACATAGCACTTTGGCTTATCTTCTATAAACTAGAACTTACTGTCATGGTCACAAATACCTGCAGGAGTAACCAGAATGGACAAAGACCTAAAACTCCATAACAGGAGGAGAAGGGGCTTATGGCTGTTGGGGGGCAATGCATGGAGTCTGTCAGAGTGGCCGGGACCTGTTCTTTCTCCCCTGACTTTCCTCCTGCCCCAAGCCCTACCCTGTGGTCCTGCTTCTCCTGGATTTAAGGACCAGGGTACAGGGTCTCCTGCCCATGAGCAGCACTTCTCCTCATGGCCAGGAACATCCTGTCTCGGTAGTTAGTGATATTGATATTGAATAGTTTCCAGGGACTTCTTGTCCTCCAACTTGCAACATTTAGAATTGGTGAGAACATGTTCACAGATGGGCTCGCCATTGACTCACTATCCAATTTTCATATTCTGAAGCAAAAATAACTCTTTCCTGCTCAGTCTGTCAGAGCTGAGGTGAGAAGAAAAGGCTCTTCCTCCTGTCAGACACTGGGTGGCGGCCCAGCAGCACCCACGGCCGTTCCAACTTGGAGAGCCACTTGGCCCTGTCACTGGGGTCCACCCCAGCTATTTAAGAGGGACAGGAATTGAGTCCATGGTGTTGGGAGCTCACAGACTCTCCCAGAAAGACAGGAAATCAGGCTTCTCGGAGTTGGCTGAGCTGGGGCTGAGGTCTGAACTACACTGTGGAACCCACCAGAGGAAATACCACAGCCTGCTGTATGGACCCTGAGTTCTGGACTCTGTCACCTCAGTCATGGCTGCCACCAGAAACAAGAAGTCAGTGTGCTCCAGACCGATACCTCACACAGCCCTCTTCCCCTCAGAAGCTCCTCAAGATGAGTTTTCACTTCAGTGCCCATTGGCCAAGTCCAAATCACATGGTTGCTCTATCTGCAGGCAGGTCAAGGGAGTAAATTTCTGGCTTCCCTGTTGGAAATGAGATGGCTTCTAATTTGAGAAGTTCCCTCAGACACAGGAAGTGCGTTTAGATATGTAAGGCAGCCAAAGCCACACCAGGGGCTACGAACAGGTAAGCCTTATCCTATCTCACTCACCCAATGTTCTGGTTTTGATTCCATTTCCAGGTCTTCTGGGGATAGTCTTATTGAAAAGAACTGTTGATTATTTCTCAAGCATTCTCTGTTCTTGTGTCTCCTGGGCTCTTTGGTTTACAAACAGGGAGGAAATGACTCCACTTATGCCCCTAAAAAGAGTCTGATTAGAGAGATCTGTGTCAGGTCTCGGTGAAGCAAAACAGACGAACTGGGTGTTAGGAGCAACAAATACCATAGGTGCTGTAGGCCTCAGGGCGGCAGGGACTAACAGGCGCCCTCTTCACACCCTCTCCACATACTCTGCGGTACGGGTTTTTTTGGTCCTATTTGTTTTGCGGCACTTATCATTACCTAAACTTTGCTCGTTTATGGGTTTCTGGTCCTCTTCGCCACCCCTCTCCACATCACTCCACCCTGACTGGGCAGGGACTGTGTCTACTCCATTCCCTGCTGTAAGCTCAGAGCCCAGGTCAAGGCCACAGGCGGGGGCAGACCCACTGCGTGGAATTCAGTGAAGCACAAGCACCAGCATCTCTAACTCTCTTCTAAATGTGGCCCCACAAGACCAGCGTGTGTGGAGCCCGGGAACGGATGGATCCGGAAGTTGGCGAGATAACTTGGATCTCCAACTTCCTGTTGTGCTCACGCTCATGCCCATCTGTCCTTGAAGAATTTGTCTCCTGCTTACAATCAGATATTTCCCAAGTGCTGGCAGAAGATCAGTGGATGGGGACTCCCAGGTCTTTGGGAATATTGGGCACATCAGTCACTCCACAGGGAACTGTCATTTCCTCTCGGCATCGAAGAGCTAAGACTGGAGGCAGAAAACCCTGAAAAATCGTAAATTTAAAACACACAGGGAGTTAAAGCGGTGGTATATGAACTAGAACAAATTTTACCCCTGGAGTCCAAGTTGGAGGCATTGATGAGCTGCCCAGTTTTCTAACAATATCAAATATTCAGTAAAGAAATAGTACAAATATCCACATTAAATGCAACTGCTGTTACTATCAAAGATGTTATAAAATTGTTTATTCCTATTGTGTGCTCAGAAAACAGCCCACACCCTACAAAGGCCTGGTAAGCTATTTGTAAGAAGGTGCACAGAAACGAACAATATTGAATTAGGTGCCTGTTTATTCCTTCAAGCTACCCACACACCCTCCTTTTCACAGAAATTCTTTCCCCATGTTTTCCCACAGTGTTTCCTTCCAAGTAAAACTTATTACACAGAGTCCTTGGGGCATTTCTTTTTCCTTTTTCTTTTTCTTTGTTTGACTCTGGTTAAATAAACTATTGATTTGTTTTCAAGGTAATTTAAGGGGGTAACACAGTTGTGATTTGATAAGTGCAGCTGTAATGCATTCAGAGTAAACACACTTTAGGGGTTCAATTAGGACTTCTTATTTTGTTAAATAATCAAATCGACCAAACAATGACTAGCCACCATGGGAATTTCTAGTCAGGCTGGATGGGCAATGACATTGCATGTGACATTAATAATGCATGATGAATTAGCAAAAGAAAATTGATATTAAGAGGCCAGGGAGGCTCTTCCAGGCACATGCCCTTCCAGAAGGAATTCACTTGGGTTTGGAGAAAGAATCAGAGCAAAGGGCAGTTTTTGAGAAGCCAATAGCTCTTGCTCTCAGTGGGCTAAGAAAGCCTGTCCCTATGTTTTCAGGGTGGTCAGCGCCCCATCCACTCTGGGACAACGTGCATCAGTCTTCAAAGAGGCATATTCTATCCATCAGGAGATAGTTCTTTGCAAGCGGCAAGAACTCCAGTTCTCACTGACTTAAGATAAAGAAAAGAGTGTATTGGCTCATGCCAAGGAAAAGTCAGTGATAGAGCTGGCTTGGGCATATTCAATTCCAGAGGCTAAAACTTCATTATCAGGGTTCTGACTCTCCTTTTCTTTCTATCTCAAAGCAACTAATTGGATTTGCTTCACATGAGATCCGTCCTATTCCCACGGTGGCTCCAGAGGACTCCATCTTGCATCTTCTAGTACAAGTTCCTCTTCAGAGCACCTCTCCCCAACACTGTAGCAAGGCCCAAGGTTCACTGTGACTGGCTCTGACTGGGCCATGTGTCAATCCTGAGCCAGTCATATGGCCAAGAGCATGCGGTGCCTGATTGGCCAAGCCTGAGTCACATGATCACCCTGGCACTGGACTGAGTCACATGATCACACCAGTACTGGGCTGAGGCCAGCAGAGTAGCAGTTCAAAGCATGAACTCAGGAGTCCTGGCCCCAGTGCGCAGACACCAACACAGCTGTCTCTCTTGCATCCCTCCAGCTGCTTTGTCCTCCGGAGTCAGCCTAAAGTCCTGTAATCTTTCCTCTCATGGCCTTTCTCTGGTGTTCACTTCTCTGGACCTCTGCCCTCCTCTGGGGCCACAGGCTCTTTCCCACCCCTCTTTCCAGCACGTGGCTTCTGTTGCAGCCCTTCCTCCCACTACTCTTCTGCTCTGACTTCCCAGGATGACCCTTGTGCCTCTTCTGATCCCACCTCAGTCTGCTTTCTTCCCCCACATCCCGACATGGGTTTTCCAGCCGTCACTGTTCAAGCATCAGGGCCCTGATTCGTGATGTCACATGCCAAGGCCTAGTAGGCACACGGGAGGAACTACCACAGATAGTGGCCCTTCTCTCTCTCTCTCTCTCTCTCTCTCTCTCTGTCTCTCTGTCTCTCTCTCATGGGAGGAAATGATAAACAGGAACCCACATTTGCTCTGTAAATTCTGCTGTCGTCTCCAATCAAAATCAGCAAAATTGTGTCTCATTTTCCTGGAAACAGAGGGAAACAGGTGGTTTGCTTGTATATTTTATCATGTTATATTACACTTATATATGTGTGTGGACATATAATGCATATATACACACACACACCCTAAAATTATAGAAGACAATGGGAGCTCATTCTTCCTATTATTATTGAAAATTGAGCCACCGTAGAATATCACTTCTAAACATACAAAATACTTTATAAATAGTAAAACTTCATCCTCATCATCATAGCTAATATTTACACAGCACCTTTTTTTCCCCCAAAGTTTATTAGTTATTTTTATTGGTAATTTTTAGATACACATAATGATCACATTGATCATATGGAATTTGTACCTGTATATGATATACCTTGTTTCTTCTTTTTTTCACCATTTCCCTCTCCTCCCTTCAAACCACCTTCCTCTCATTATTTACAAAAGCTTTGTTTCCATTTTTCCTTCTTTTCTCTTTTTCCTTCATTCTTCTCCCTTTCCCCCTCCCTTGTTCCTCTTCCCATTTGAACATTTTATTGCTAAATCTAATAACCAAATTCAGTGGAGTAGCTGTATACAAAGTCAACACTCAAAAGTCAATATTTCTGTACACAAATAACAAACTCACTGAGAGAGAAATTAGGGAAACCATCCTTTCACAGTAGCATTGAAAAAAATGAAATACTTAGGAATAAATCCAACAAAGGTAGTAAAAGACCTTTACATTGAAAACTACAATACTCTGAAAAAGGATATCAGAAAATGAAAAGATATCCCTTGCTCTTGGGTAGGAAAAACCAACATAGTGAAACCGGCCAGTCTTCCAAAATTGTTATACAGATTTAATGCAATCCTCATCAAAATACCAATAGCATACCTCACAGAAATAGAGAAAACAATCCTAAACATCATTTGGAGGCAGAAGAGACCTAGAATAGCAAAAACAATTCTGGGCAACAATGGCAAGGCAAGGAACATCACAATCCCTGACTTGAAATTATGCTACAGAGCTACTGGGATAAAAACAGTATGGTACTGACAAAAGAAAAACAGACCACTAGAACAGAGTGGAAGATGCAGAAACAACTCCAAACATGCTCAGCCACCTTATCTTTAACAAGGGGGCCAAACACTTTCACTGGAAGAAAGATAGCTTCTTTAATACATGGTGCTGGAAAGATTGACTTTCTGTATGCCAAAGACTAAAATTAGACCCATGTTTCTCACCATGCACTAAACTAAAGTTGAAACAGATCAAAGATCTAAATATTAAAACAGAAACATTAAATCTGCTGGAAGATAAAATAGGTAGAACTCTGGAAGATGTTGGTATAGGCAAAGACTTCATTAAAAAAAACCCAGTCACAAGGGAAATATCACAAAGAATCAACAACTGGGATCTCATCTTATTTAAAAGCTTTTGCACATTAAAAGAAATCACCAATTGAGTGAAGAGACAACCCACAGAGTGGGAAAAAAATTTTTGCCAGCTGCTCTTCAGACAAAGGACTAATATCTAGAATACATAGAGAACTAAAAAGAAATGGACCCCCCCAAAATTTAAAGAACCAATCCAAAAATGGGCATCTGAAATGAATAGATACTTCTCAGATGAAGAAGTACAAATTGCAAATAAATATACCATTCTAACCCCTTTACATCCTTAAAGGTCATTTACTTCTCTTAGCAATCCTCTGAAATGAGTATTATATTTCTGTTCTCATCTTACAAATGAGGAAACTGAGGCACAGATAAAATTGGTGATTTCTCAAGATGGCCCAGACAGTAAGTGGTGGGGAGTCAAGAATACAGCAGGACTGGACTGCTCTGAGCTGTGAAGTTGGGGTGTGGTCATGTGAGTGGTACAGCAGGAAGTGGGTGTCATGGACACCATTCCAACCCAGTGTGTGTGCTGCTTTCTTTGTGACACATTCTAGGTGGTGGAGGATCTCCCATTGCAGATCTGTGTGTGAGAGCATCTCCCTGCCCCGAAATGGGCATGATTTTGAGCAATAAATCAGCTATTTTGCATTAAGCTACCAAGAGCTGGGCTTCTCCTTTTACATTAGTGCAGAATGACACCAGATGTCCAAACAGATTTTAGCCTCATGCTAATGTTTTCATTATTTTTTAATAAGGAAAATGTAATCCTGTAACACTTGTGTGATTAAAATGACACTTAATAAAGAGAAACCTAAGGTCTTACAATGGCAATAGAGTTAATCCTCACCCTGTGACCCTAATAAATTATGACATTTCAGATCTCTATGTATTCTCAGTGGTTAATGATTAATAATTAAAACCTCACTTTATAGTTAATTTTGGTTGTAAATCTTTCAAAAGGGTTATATTGGTGTCTATTACTCTGTTATTTTTAACTCTTCTTTCTAAGGTAACATATTCAGCTGTTTAGCTATGTTTTCTTAAAATGTAATTCAACTTCTCAGTTACTTGCATCAGATGAAATGATCTTATAGTATCAAAAACGTCTATGGAAAATATCCTGTGCTCTGCACATGATGAATATTAGCTCTTTTAAACTTGACAAGAGCTCTTTGAGTCAGGTATTATTATTAATTAACTATCTCATAGTAGGTAAGAGAATCAATATTTGGTGCAAGGGAGTCTGATCCAGGATGTGATGATGTTACTCTGTCTTTCTAGACTCCCAGAACCCGAAACAGACTTGTTTCATAACAGCCTCCCATAATTATTTGTTGCATGAGTGAATGAATGAATTGCAGCCACCACTGAGAGGTTGACACCTGCAAATTGAAGTCTTCCATGTGGCTGAGTCCCCTCAGGGTGCACTGCCCACAGGATCCGTTGGACTCATTAAAAGAAAAAAAGCATAAAGAGCGCATACATTAGGACATAAGCACACTTGGCTGTGATTACCACTGGCTGTGGGATGATTCCCATCATGACATAGCCTCAGATGAATGTGCTCACCGAGGGCCGTGATGAGGGGTATAGGACCCTTGGCATCAAGTTGCCGAGGCAGAGTGCTGAGTTTCTCCTCAGAGTGGGCATTTCAGATAAATAAAAATGAAGTCTCTAAATGATGATGATTTTATTTTTACTTTAATTTTTTTTTCTTTTTTTCGGTGGTACACTAATGTAGATTCGGAGAAAGGCAATTGACTGCCCACGGCAGGCCACTTCTTGGCACCGTCATGAGTGAAGGGTACTAAACCAAGAACTTGGGCATTTGGGGATTTCTTAAGGGCCACCTCTTATGGCAACTTAATTAAGAAGCTCAGCAGAGAAGCACGGGCTGTTAAACAGAGGACAACTGGTACCAGGCAATTCGGGGCTGCAGAGAGACAATGCCTTTATTAGTTAGTCCTCTTCGTTTCTATGAAAGCAAAGTAGGTTTGCATTCCACTTGGGGACTAATCCATTTGTCACCGCAAAATCTCTGAGGACAGGCAGGTCCATTTCAAACCTAATTTGCAGTTGGCTTTTCATTTTAGTGGCTTTGGAATGGAATTCATCTCCTAAACCCTAGAGTGTTTGGTTACCTCATGCAAATATTTAATACCCACAGTGAAATTTCAATATAACACTAACAATTTGTTTTCCTTGCCGATAGCCTCATTCGTCAAAGCTATTGACCCAGGCCCATAAAGAAATGTCACTCTTGCCCCTTTGTAATGGTTTTATGCAAATAGCTTGCAAGGCTTAATTCTGCGGAAATGTTTAGGAAGAATGAAGATAGGGAGGGAGGCTAGAGCAAGGCAGGAGATGAGCAGAGAATGGTAGGAAAGAAGGGGGAAGAGGAGCAGTGGGGTCCTGAGAGAAGGGGACACAGCAAGACTGAGACACAGAGGGGTGTCCGGAGTACCTTACACTTTCCCTGCAGTTGGAGGGGGCTGGCAGCTCAGGGGAGGCGGAGATCAATTCCTGTCCTGTGTACTTGGTACCAGTGCCAAGGGGAGACAGATAAGACAAGGGCCTCTGAAAGGGGCACCTGCAACTCACATCATTTGGACACTTAGGGTTTGAGGAGGGAGAGGGAGGGGGAGGGAGA
>RJWT010026818.1:0-15686 GCA_004365215.1 Cuniculus paca | reverse complement strand
AATTTCCAAAACTGCTTCAGAAAGTGCCAAGAACATGGGATTAGTGTGCTTGAACCAAAAAAGGAGCATGGTGAGGTACGTTAATGGCAATGTATCTTTTACTGTAATGATTGAAAAGATTTAAATATTCACTATTTATTCAATCATACTTCATATATATATTGAAAATACTACTTTGAGAAAGGATTCATAAATTTTAGGCAATGCCATGGTGTCCGCAACACGAAAAAGAGTTAAAACTCTGTGCTAGAATGTGAGCTCCAAGAGGATAGAGCCTTTTTCCCTTTTGAAATTGTTTAACTCCTTTGCTCAGCAATCTAACATTTGGTGAGATCTGATTAATTTTAGCAATAACCTAAGACCAGATAGTACTCCGTTAGTTATATCCTCCCTTCACTGAGACATTCGCCCTCTTGTTTTTCCTGGGGGCCACCCTTCCCTTTACTCACCATAGGCAATATATTCATTAGAGGAACTACATCCCCTCTGAGTGACTGACGACACATAAAGGGTTTTCTTGACGTGATGCCAAACCTTCCACATATCCCTGTTAGGAGGAAATAGCATTAAAAACCAAATTCCAAACGTAAAACCTACTAACAAGAAAGACACTCCATAACTCATAGTGGGGATTTCCATGTTGGTATTTTTCCCCTAGAAAGAAACATCACAGTGTATTCTGAATTGACATTTTCACTCTTTTAATAACACCAACTCCAACTGCTTTCTCTGAGTAGTTTTCAGGAATTGTAAAGTAATAAATTTCTTTTGCTTGAAACATTCTCTGTGTTGATTTTTTTCTGTACTGAGAACTTCTGTCACAGAGAAAGACGCTCAGACCTCGAATGTCTACCAGTTGGGTATGGAACTTATAAACGTCATATGGAGAGACAAAGTCATAGAAAAAAATTAGAGTTTGAAACATTGGTTTATTTTGATGAGTATAACCAAGATACATAAGTTGATCAACAAGGTTATACAGGACATAAGCGATAATCCTGCCACTATCCCATACACATCGATCTTGCCTGCCTCAAGAAAGAGTGGTTGATAGTTTCAAACAGATCAAAAGGACCCAGCTGCTGCAGTCCTCCAGTTTCTATGGTGGGAAAGGTTTTTTTTTTTTTTCTAAAGAAATTTACATTAAGTCTGATTACTAGCTGATAAATAGTGTTCTGGTATCTGATCAATAACTTTCCTGAAGTCTATTTATAAAATATCTATCACGTTATAAATATTTAAGAGGAGAGAACTAACATCTACCAACTTTACTACTTTAGTGGAGTGCTTGTTGCTAGACACTTGTTATAGTTCGTACATGGCTCCCCCTACCCCCTGCAAGCCTCATGTAGTCATGAAAGCTGCTGAATCTAGCATTTGTGATAGACTCATTGTCCAGTGCTGGGATTGGCGGTGTGAGTGCTGCACCCACCCAGGGGTGGAGCCGACACACAATGTAAGGTCGGAAAGGAGACATGTTTCTCCCTTTTGGTATGGTTTGCTCTTGCTGCTTGCAACCACCATGAATGGCTGCCCCTCAGCCATGCCACCCTGCCTTGGAACCAGCTAAGTATGGACTGAAAGCCCCAAAACTGTAAGAAATAAACCTTTCCTTGCTTCACTTTGGGTGTCAAGTATTTATTTGGGTGTCAGCAAAGAGAAAAAAGTAACCAAGAGAGAATTTGGTACCATAGGAGTGGGATCAATGCTGTGACTGTACCTGATCATGTGGTTCAAGAGCCTTTGGAAATGGCTTGTGAGAAGAGTTTGGAAAGGTTCAGAGATGTCACCTGAAAGAATAGCCCTGGAAGAGCTTAGGCTGTTCTTTAGGAGAGATTCTGGTCGGAGCTCAGGAGACCAGAAGGCTGATAGAGAGCCTGCTGGTAAAGGTCAGGCTCGGGAGGTTTCTGCTGGAAAGAAGGACTGCATTGGAGGGTGGAACCACACAAGCCTTTTGGAGCTCACAGCTTGCCAAAGATTCCTTCAGATGCTGGACAAGCAACTATAGGACTTAACATTTGCCATGTTGGATTTTGGACTCACTTTGGTTCCAATGCTTTGTACTCCCCTGTTTGTAACTTTTGGAATGGTGATGTCTATCTGTGTCATTGCATGTTGAAAGTGTTTAACTTTGTTTTCATTTGTACAGGGGCTTGCAGCTAAGAGTTTGCCTTAGATCTCAGAGGAGACTTGGGACTTGGACTTTTCAACAATACTGAAACTGTTAAGACTTTGGCAACTCTTGGATGAACTGAATGTCTTTTGTATAGGGATGTACATGAGTCTTTGGGGGGTCAGGGGTGGAATGTTATGGTTTGTAGGTGGCCCCCCAAGCCTCATATAGTCACGGAAGCAGCTGAATCTAGCCTTTGTGATTGACTCATTGTCCAGTGCTGGGATTGGCGGTGTGAGTGCTGCACCCACTTAGGGGTGGAGCCGACATACAATGTAAGGTCAGAAAGGAAACTTGTTTCTCCCTTTCGGTGAGGTTCGCTCTTGCCGCTTGCAGTCACCACGAACGGCTGCCCCTTAGCCACGCCACCCTGTCTTGGAACCAGCTAAGTATGGACTGAAAGCCCCAAAACTGTAAGAAATAAACCTCTTCTTGCTTCACTTTGGGCATCAGGTATTTTGTCTCAACAACGAGAAAAAAGTAACCAAGACAACACTATTATCCCATTTAAATTTTCCCAGTTACCCCATGAGATCACTGTTAGGGGGACTGAAGTTTAGAGGAGGGTTCTGTGATTTGTCCCAGGTTTCACTCTTTCCCTGAAAGGCTGCTCTTGAGTTCATGAAATTTCCCAGACAGGCTCAAACTACTTTGACCATTTTGACCATGACTCATTATTTTTTAATATTGTTCTAGACATGTACTGGCTTAAAAGAGTAAATAAATAAATTTACTTTAAAAGGCAATGCCACATTGTTGCTGGTAGTAAACAGTATCATTTGCCATAGGTTGAAGGTAATAAACAGTACCACTGACCATAGTTATAAAAATAAATTTACTGAAAACAAGACAATGTCAGCACGCTTCAGCCAAATGGAGTTGTCAGTAAATGTTCTGAGCCTGAGGTCATTTCTGTGAGAGAGCCAGCAGGGATTGAAGATGTATGAAAGCCATAATTAGTACCAAAATGAGACCTTTTCCTTGGGTAATCAGAAGGTGAGTAAGAGAAGCAAAACTGGGAGGATTCTCTCACCATGTGATACAATATTGTTTAATGCCATGACCCAGAACCATCTAAAAATGTCTCCTGGACCACTGGCAGGACTGGCCTTGTGCTTTGGAATATGTGACACAGTGCTTTTGTAAAGACCTTTGGGAGATGTTGGCAGATGCCCTGGGCTGCTAAGCTGGATGTTATCTGAAATTTGTGGACAGTGCTCTTGCAAGCAACTGGCTTCTGAAAGGTGGCAGTTGAGGGGGGTGGGTAGGCTCACATGAGCCTGCTTGGATTACACACAGAAGGGCCAGGCCTGAGGTGTACATCAGTTCCCTCAACAAAAACCACCAAATCAAGAGCAGGTAGATAAATGCCCCCTTTCCCCTAGGCTCTGTAGGGCCCATAACAAGGTTGTTCTATGTGTATCTGCAAGAGTCTCCAGCAAAATTGAGCTTCAGTTGTCCACAGCTTATGAACAAACCCTCTGTTACCCTTTTCTCCCTTCCAACTCCCACTGCTTAACTCCCTTGCTGGCCTGGCTGGGATTTTCTAGCTCCCCACATAAATTGCTTTTACCTGAATACTTTTTTTTTTTTTTTCGGCACCAGGGATTGAACTCACGACCTTGCGCTTGCTGGGCAAGCACTTAGACCGCTGAGCTAGATCCCCAGCTACCTGAATACTTTTTTAAGGGCCATCATTTAGGAAATACCGACAAAGTAGATCTTTTGTTGTTGCTCTTGTTGTCATTCTTGTTGTTGTGTTTTATTGAGAGTGGGTCTCTGTATCACTCAGGGTGGCCTTGAACTCACAGTTTATCCCAGGTTGGCCTCGAACTCATAGTGATCCACCTGTTCAGCTTATATGTAATCCTGCTGGATTACAGAAATGTGCCACTATTCCCAACCACAAAGAACAGATCTTATTTTTTTACAAATAAAAAATAAAGGAATAAACCTAAAATAAAGGAATAACCTAAAACAAAGCTACCAGCTCACTGTCATTTCTTCATAATCAAGCCCAATCCTATTCTACGCTTACTCTTAGAGCAATGACATGAATCCAGATAGAGAAAAAGACAAGAAGATGGGTCGACCTCTCAGATACTTCTCAGTAACCAAGAGGTTGTAGATTACTAATGCAAGCCTCAATCATCAACTGACAAGATTCTGTCTCCTTTCCCATTCTGAAACATTGAAGTTTGATGTTTAATATGACCTTAGTAACCACACTGGATATGCTGGGTTTTTCCTTTACTTGTTGGGCTTTAGACAAATTGGGGGCTAATTGAGTATAACTTATCTTTCTTTTGTAGAATGGACTGGTTATAAGTAGATTTTCTGATAATAAATTTAAAAGAAACCCTTTGCCAGAAAAGTCTGAATAAACGATTGTTTATTTCACTTAAAACTGAAGGGCTTTGCTGACTGTGTGGACTTGACTTCAGAGAATAACATGAACAAAATCCTGTGCATATTTTTAGAATATCTCTGCAGAAGTTGGATAACATGTATTACTATATCCACAAATAAGGCAATAAACCATATGGAGTTACTGAGGCTTATGATTCTCATTAAAGTTTAAAATATATGTCAACAGAAATGGATAGAGAATGATATATCAAGTGCTTACTTAACCGCACTAAAGCTTTATAAAATCTTAACATTTTGCCATAGCCCTCTTTTTCCTTTTAAATAAATAAAACTTCACAAATATGCTTGAATCTCCTATTACCTCTTTCTATTACTCCTTTTCCACATGGATTTTATTTTTATTGTGAATTTGTTTTTATCATTCCCAAGGATGTTTTAATATTTTTACAACACATGCAGAATTTTAGAGTACTGTTTTGCATGTTTTTAAACTTTGTATTAAGCTTTGTATAAGTGAATCATTCTGTTTGCATCATTCTACAACTTGATTTTTTTATTCAATACCACATTTTAGAGATTTATCCATGCACACATGTGTAATTCAGCTCACTTATTTTAACTGCAGTAAAACGTTCTGTTGTATGAATAAACCACAATTTGTTTTTCCATTTTCAACCTCATGAATACTTACGTTGTTTCAATGTTTTCTTATAACAAACAATGCCTCTGCAAATATTCTTGGATGTAGTTCTTCATACGTATGTGTAAAAAGCTTTTGTAAGATATATGTTTTGAAGTGGAAATATACTGGATTGTATACAATGTGTGGCTTCAATTTTATTAGTTTGCCAAGTTGCTCTTTAAAGACCTATTTATAATTCTATCAGCATGTTTGAAATTTCTCTTTCTCCTACATTCTTGCCCACATTTGGTATGAACAGACTCAAGTATTTTGCCAAGCTGAAGGCTGTGAAAAGTATTTCATTCTGGTTGTAATTTGCATTTTTCTAATTAACTACAGTGATGGAAAGGAGTTATTTTGGATGCTAATGTTTTGTGAGTTTATGTATAATTGCAAATATTTCCCCCTAGTTGGTGACTTTCTTTGCACCTTATTTGTCGTATCCTTGAATGAACAGAAATTCTGAATTTTAATGTTATCAATTTTCACAATTTATTTCTTTATAATTAGTATATTTTGTGTATTGTTTGGGAAATTCTTCCCTACCCTAAATTATTTGTATAATCTCTTACATTATATTTTGAGTTTTATAGTGTTGTCTAAATAGGTCTAAAATCTACCAGGAATTGGAAAGGACAAGAACTCTGATTCACTTTTTTTGTATGGACACCCAAATGTCCCAGCATCATCTATTGAAAAGATTGTCATTTCTCTACAGCTCTGCATGGACACATTTCCCATAAATCACCCTGTATCAGTGTGGGAATATCGCTGGATTCTCTAGTCTGTTTTGTTGGTCTAGCTACCTGTGTACCAATTGTTTTGACTTTTTACAGGTGTCCCATTTGGTGGATGAATTTTAGGATCAGTATTGGCTGTCCTTTGGAAAGTCCTATATATTAAAATTCTTTGAATTTATTAATTTAGGGATAAAAATATATTTGTGATATTGAAGTCATCCTTTTCATAAACATATTCATTTATTTGCCTTTCTTTTAAGTGTTTCTATAACTGGTTATCATTGCTTTTTAAATAGGTGCTACATTTCTCAAGTTCCTCCTAAAGGGAAGAGAAAACTGCTTGCTAAATCGCCCAGGCTGGCCTTGAACCTGTGATTTTCCTGCCTCAAGCAACTGAGATTAAAGGCGTGCACTACTGTGCATGGCAAAACTTCACCTCTTGACTGGAAATGACGAGGTGCTAGAAGAGTATGTGCAACTGCTGTGGCTGTGTTTTGAAAATATACTTTGCCATAGGCTATCCTGTTGCCGTAATGATTCTCATCCCCCTCATATACAATAAAAGCCTCCCTTCTGTCTGCAAAGCTCAGGCATAACCACAGCCACTAAGGTGATGTTCACGTGCGGTAGAATCTGTTCCTTGGATTTGATCCCTCAAATAGAGCTTCAAGAAATAACAGTTCCTGCTTAAGATTTGTTGACTCAAGAAACAACTTGCCTTCTCTCTCCACATGCAACGTAAAATGTGGTACAGGCAGAGGGTAACTGCTGTAGACCTTCTTTTAAAAAAAAAAAGTGGATTAGGAGGCATATAGGAATCTATGTGAGTTTCAAAATCCATAGGATACAGGTTATTAATTACCTGATTAGGGAACAGTTCTTTGTCTGGCAAAGATTCATCGTGGATCCTGATTATGTACAAATCTCATGTGTAGTCCTACCTTTAACAGTTGAATAGTTTCCTTGGTATATTTGTCTTGATTAAATCTTCTTTTTCATTCAAGTCAATACAGTTCTTTGAAAGATTCATGGGTTTCTTATGAACAACTTTATAAATATTCCATTACACAAAACTACACCCACAACCTTGTCAAGATTTTTTTACCTTAGGCTTTCTATAAAGCTGCCACAGGACAGAATTCTTTAAATTCTTAAGAGTTCTATTAGTTAGGGCTGAGGGTGTAGCTCAGTGACAGAACGCTTGACTAACATGTAAGAGGTGCTGGGTTCAATTCCTAGTACTGGAAAGGTAAAAAAAAAATGTTAAAAGAGAGGATCTAATGGTTAACAGAATCACTCCTTGAAGATCTTGACTTACGTGTTTTTTGTTTGTTTGTTTGTGGTATTGGGGATTGAACTCATGGATACTAGGCAAATATTCCCTGAAGATATTTAGATCTTCTGAAGATCCTTTGGTTTTAATGAAACAGTTATTGAGACACTGCATTAGATATTTCTGAAATTTTAATAAAGAATCTTTTGGTACCACTCGGAGTTAATCTTTTTTCTGAAACTCTCTCTTAGTTTGAGAACACTAGAGAGTCTAGGATTAAGAAATACTTTTATTTATGAACTCAGCAAGTCCTGCTCCTTTATATTTTCTCTAAACTTAACTTGACAAATGAATACTTCCTTTTAAAGGCCATCTCTCTCTCCTCTCATTTTATCATTGACAATGAAAAGAAGCCAGGAAATACTTTTAATAGTCTGCCTGAAATCTCTTTAGCTAGATCATCTGATTACATAGACACATCTTCAATTTTTCATGTTTTTGCATGAATACTATTTTGAAGCTTTCTTGCTCTGTATAACAAGGATTTCCTCCCTGCCAGCTTCCTATAACTGTTTCATCACTTTCCTTAGAGTCCTTACTCTTGCTCCATGAAATATTATTAGGGCTCCTCTAACAGTCTCCTCCAGACCCTTTACATTGCTACCAACACCTTCCTGAAGGTTCTTCTACTTTTCTCCATTACTTTGTCCCAAAGCCACAAAAATTATTTACTTATTCATGAATCTGCAATATGAGGAGGTCTTGGTAGGGTCAGCTTATGTCTGGCATTGGCAACAGTGGCTTGAGCTAAGAGCTTGGGGCTGTTGAGTGAAACACTCACGCATAGCTTATTCTTATGGACCTTGCTTTTTTACAAAGTGGTGGCTTAGTTCCAAGATGTCTCTAGAAAGAAAACATCACCTGTTACAACCCAGTGTTGGAAATCCACAGCAGTTTTTTTGTATGGTGTTTTATTTGTCATGGTAGCCACAGCTTCCAGCTCAGAGGAGGGAAAACAAAATCTACCTGTGATGGGAAGTGACAAAATTTTGTAAGGTCATGTAGTTGTGACTACTTTTGAAAAACACATTTGGTATGGCTACCATTTTATATATGATTATCAGACAGGTTTTTCTAAAGATGGCATTTGAACATCTATTTGTAAAAGTGACGATGTATTATTACCTGGAGGGCAGGCCAGCTAAAAGACAGTGAGCCCTCAATTCAGGCCTCCTCCATTGCATCCCAGAGGGTGGGCTGGCTGGAAGAGAGTGAGTTCGTGATCTATGCCCCTGCATTACATCCTGGAGGGTAGACTAGCTGGAAGACAGTGAGTTGGTGCTCTGGGCCTCCTCCACTGCATCCCAGAAAGTGGGCCAGCTGAAAAAGTGTAAGACTGATGGGAACCCCAAGACCTAGGACAACAGCACAGACAGACATACACCTCTGGAGGGCAAAGTAATCAGTAAGGCCAGTAACAAGGAAGCATCTGAAGCAGCAAGCAGCAGCGAGGAGATAGCAGTTGGACTCTGGAGAACTCCATTAACAGAAGACCAGTTCCAGCCCCCACATCCAGAAGTCAAGATCAGTTCCAAACTCAGCACATACCAGGGATGCAACACAGTCATGATCACATAACTGTAAACATCAGAAGAAGAAACTGAACTTAGACAACCCCATGAGCTCGCCAGCTGCCATTGGTGACCTGTAGCCAGTGCAGAATGGAAGCCAGCCAAGTTCTCATGCACCTGAAGCCATGAGGGTAGCTTTGATGTAGCCACACATGTCTGGAGACGCCCACCCCATACCCCAATGCCTGCCTGGGAACTTGTGTTAGGAGAAACCCAGGTGCCTGACCCATTCCCCAATACCACAGATGGGCAGCCAGTGTGGGAAGCAGCTGGGACCCCACAACTGACTTGTCCAGAGGAACCCAGAAAATGTCAAGACAAAGGAGCAAAAGGCAATCTCAGACTTCCAGCCCACACAGAACAAGCCTAGGAGACATAGAAATGGAAGAAATTGGAAGTTGTATACCCGAAATTTCTGACAGGATAGGAACTGAAGTAAGGAAACAACTTCATGAGGCTGTGAAAGTAATCAGATCAGAAATAATATCTCATAGGGAGGCTGAGGCAAGAGAATCAATGTGAGTTCAAGACCAGCCTGGGCTACAAAGTGAGTTCAATGCCAGCCCAAACTGCATAGCGAGACCTTGTCTCAAAACGACAAAAAAAATTAAAAAAAAAATAATAACAATATCTCAGGTAAAAGAACAAGTGACAAACATAATGAAAGAAATGCTGAGCATATCTAAGAAGACATAGATTTAAAAAGAAAGTAGAAAAATTATGGAAACCTTGAATGAATAATATTGGAGGAAATTATAATGCATGAAACAGATTCAAATTGATATCCAGGAAATTAAAATTCCATTGAAAGCTGGCAAAACTGCTTGAAAGAAACTGAAGATAGAATTTCAGACTTCAGAGACAGGATTGCAGCTACTGATCATGAAAGAAAAGATTTCTTAAAAATAACAAGGAACCAGGAAATAACATTTCAATGGCTGCAAGACAATGCAAAGAAAAATAATTTAAGAATGATAGGTGTAAGCGAAAAAAAAAAACGGGGTCAACAAAAATGACAAAAAACTACTTACAAAAGCAGAAAATTTCTCAAGCATGGGAAAAGGATGTGACATTCAGATAAGTGAGGCATATAGAACTCCAGCTAGCCATAACCAAAATAAATCTACACCCAGACATATAATAATCAAGATCCCAGAAATTCAGCACAAGAAAAGAATACTAAAGGCTGTTCAAGAAAATACACAGATCACCTGTAAGGGAAAACCCATCAGAATCACAAGACTTCTCAACATAAACCATCAACTCAAAGAAGAGCTTGAAGTGAAGTATTTCAAGTCCAGAAAGGAAACAACTCCAATCCAGGTTGATGTACCCTGCAAAACTATCTTCCAAAATTAATGGAGAATGATAAAGAACAACTGAAGGAATTCATGACCACAAAACCAACCCTATAAAGAGTGCTGAAGGATAGTTTAGAGAGATAAAGATGACCATGGTTCCAGGAACAGCAGCCGAGAGGGATCGCTGAACAGGACAGGCAATTGTCCTGAGGAGAAAAGTGGGGGAATGATGGCAGGAAGATAGCATGGCAGAGATGAGTCAGTGCATGTTGGTTGTAACCATTAATGTAGATGGCCTCAAGTCACCAATAAAAAGAAACATGGACAGAGTGGATCAGGAGACAGGATTCATCAATATGCTGTATAAAAGAAACACATGTGACTTGAAAGAAAACTCACGGACTGAAGGTCAGAGGAGACAAGACAATCCTCCATGCGATGGGGAACCAGAAAAAAAGCAGAGGTAGCTTGCCCAACAACTGCAGAATGGATAAGAAAGATATGTATTTTTATACAATGAAAAACTACTCAGCTATAAAGAAGGATAAACTTGAGACTCTTATAGGTAAATGGATGCAACCTGAGATTATGCTCATGGGTGAAATGGTTTGGACTTATGTGGATGAACATCATTTTGTCTCCCTAGTATACAAAACTGAAGGAGTTAGTGGGATCCAAAATGTACAATAGATATTGTGAAAATAAAAGGGGAGGAAATGTCTAAAAAGGGAAGGTAGCAGCCATTGTTAGTTTTCCTTTAACTTGCTTTGAAGTCCTGTATCATTTTCATTGTTTTGTTTTGTTTGGTTTTATTCTGTTTTGGTTTGTTTGATTCTACTATGTCTGATGGTATGGACAGTTATTTTGAAGATAACAAGATATATTATAGTAGCCATTGTTGATTTTCTATTATCTTGTTTTGAAGTTCTGTACAGTTTTCATTGTTTTGTTTTGATTGGCTTTATTCTGTTTCATTTTGTTTGGTTTAAAGTAAAATTTTTAACAAGTGAGAATATGAGTGATATGTACATTTAGGGAAGAATAGTGAATGTAAGTAAAAATGTCCTGAGGCAGATTATGACTGATATATTTTAACTAGTATGGTTGGAATACAAGTGGGAAAGGAGGATGAAATATCAGTGAGGTCAGAGAAGTATCCATGGTCTTATCATTAGGGGTCTTGTAAGTTAACATAGACTGTAGTCATCATGCCAAACAATGAAAAAATGGTGGTTAACACAAGAGAGACTTTAAAAAAAAAGAGAGACTTTATTGGAATTATGCTTTAAAATGACCTCTTATTGAGGCATTGTACTCATGAGCTAATGGTGTAGTAGCTATCACTGTCAAGATCATTCACATGGAGGTATGAGGTGGCATTAAAAAATACAGTGTGTGTAAATTTTAAATAACTATTACAGTAAAAGATACATTGCCATTAATCCCCTTTCAGGTACTCCCTTTTATTTTGAACACACTTTTCCCATGGTTGTTGCCACTTTCTGAAGCAGTTCTGGAAGTCCTCCTCTGTGAGTCTTTTAAATTGCATCACTGTGGCTGCTTCCATGTCCTGAATCAATACAAAATATTTACTTTTCAAAGTCATTTTCACTCTGGGAAAGAGCCAGAAGTTGCATGGCGCCAGATTCAGTGAGGGAGGTTGATGAGAACACATTGTAAAGTTTTTATGAGCCTGTTTTGCCATTGGATGGCACTCAGGAGCAGTGTTCACTATATTTTCGATCACATCTCATACAGGCACTCATGGAAGAAAACTTCTAGAACTTCTGCAGAAAGTGGCAAGAGCAATAAGATAATTGTGTTTGAGGCATAGTGTGGGGAGTATTTAGAGAGAGATTAATGGCAATGTGTCTTTTACTGTAATACATTTTTAAAATTTAAACATTCACTGTGTTTTTCAAGTACTCCTTGTAAAATCGGAATGGAGTTTATTGCTGTACACCCTGCATATTCAATTATATTTGAGGTGTGAAGATGTGTGAGCAACTTTAAGATTTTATGAAGGTTGTCTAAAATCTATATTTAAAGACATTCATTTTATGAATGTCTTTTACGATGTTTATGAATGTCATTCTTAGATCTCTGGTTTAAAGTTATATATACACTTTTTAAATATTACTAATGTTTAACACAATTGTCAGCCAAGTATTTCTGGTTTTGAAATCTTTTGTAACAGTAGTGGATTTTTCTTACCTGGTCCTTAGCCTTTATATTCTTTTTGGGTTTACTTACTCCTCCCATTCTTTCAACATTGTGTTTGCCATTCCAGAGAAGTGCATTATAGAGACTATCAGTCAAAATTTCAAGCACAGAGCACATTTCTGCTTTTTTGTTGGTGTTGTTAAGGAAATTATAGCACAGTATCTCTTGACTGAGCAAATCCAAGCTTAGTATTTGGTCTGAATAACTTTTTACCAAAATTGTTGGGTACATTTCTTCTCAAAGACACCAAGTTAATATTGACCTAATGTGGCATTTGGCTGATAGGCACAAAGGCAGCCTCTTCTTTTTCCCCAACAAAAGACCTGAGAAATTGCTGACACTTCCACCTATAGGAAATAATTGTAGGAAGAACCAGACCAAGAAAAACCTATGCAAAAATTCCCTCATAGCCAACTTGAGCTTGGTGGTGCCCCAGAGTCAGTGAGAACAAAGATGGGGCACTGAGAACCCTCCCATCCCTACTGCATAGTTAAGAGCAACTTTCTGGTTAATCCCATTACACAATGAGTAAGTTTAAAACCTCGTGGCATCAAAAAGTGGTAACCAGTTGTCATCTCGTACAGTTTTTGTGGTCAGGAACTCCAACAGGCCACAGTAAGGACAGTTTGAGACTACTGTAGGTGTCTAGGGCTTCAGGGAAGACTCCAAGGTTAGGGGTTGGAATCCTTTGATGACTGAATTACGCATGTACTCTGGAGCTGTGGCCAATCACTGACAGGCAGCCTCACTGGGGCTTGTAAGCAGAACACCACAAAAGGCCTCCCCACAGTGACAGGCTTTCTTACAATGTGGTAGCTAGATTCTATAGGAAATTGCTCCAAGAAAGAAAGCAAGCTAGAGAGAAGTCGTGTTGTCTTCATATGAAGTCAACATCACTTCTTTCATTCTGGGTCAAGACAGTTTTAAGGTCTATGTAGGTTCCAGGAGTGGAAACAGATTCTCTATCACTGGATGGAGGAATGTCACCACACATTGTAAGAAACTGTGTAGGATGAGATAGATATTTTGGTGCCATACTCACTAGGTGGGGCCTCCAAGGGCTGGAAGGGCTGGGTTATGATTCAGTCTGTGCTACTTGCTAACTGGATGGTCAGGGGTTAGTAAATTATCTGGCTTTTCTGTACCTCAGTTTCATAAGAGGATTACTGTGAATATTCAATGAATTACATATCGAGCAATTAGAATAGTAGTTGGCACGTATTAAAGTGCTAAAAGATGTCTTATTATATAACATAGGAGAGTTGCTCTGTCCTAAGCCACCCACTTCCCTGGTTTTCATTCTCTAACATAGGAAGGAAGGTCTCTAGCATCTTAACAAGCAAAGTTGCACGGTGAGAAATGAGTGATACTGACCAAAGTGGGAAGAAGCTACGCAACTGAGGTGTTTTTTCTTCTAAAGAATCTGAAACCAGCCTTGTCCTGGTCCCTTGGAGGTCTGTATGGAAGTGCTGACTGCAGAGAAAACACTGGCACAGATAAGAACCCCACCCCCCACCCCATTGCACATTGTGGGTTGGAATGCAGGCTTTGCTTTTCAGTAAGTCTGTGACTATAGGATAGAAGATGAGATGTGATCCTGTGAAGAGGAAAGGAGAGTAAGGGAGGAAAGCAGAAGGAAGGAAGAAAAGAAGAAAGGAATGAAGGGAAGAAGGAAGGCTCCCCATTGCATTCCTGAACCTGATTTTGTAGGGTTCAAAAACCAACCATGGCAGGACCCTGTCTTTGTAATATCCTGCTAAGGAGAAAGATCTTTTTAATGACCTTAGTGACTGCACTTATCTGCAAGACTTTGGACACAGGGAAGTTTTCCTACTTGCCTGACCAGAGGAAATGCACCAGAATAATAATGCTGGTTTTCCTCTGTGGTGAGATTACAAGTGACTTTTTAACAGACTTTTCCAAATGTCCTATCACTTCATAATTGAAATAAATGTGAAGAGAAAAATGACCTCCTGGTCTGCAGCAGCTGGGCCTCCACATTAATAATGCTTCTGAATATCAATTACCAACATGTTCATCAGCATTTCAGTGAGAAAAACAGAGCTGAGGCAACCTCAGGAGCTTTCTTTCCTCAAGAGAGAGGAGAGTTGGCCAAGTTCCTCTCCAGCCTCTCTATCTGCAGAATCACCAAGCTGGGTTGACTTGCAGAGGAGTGAAGAGGTCTCTCCTGGCCCAGGTTAGAGAGGCCCTACAGAGTGACCCCTTCTAAAACCCAAGGCCCCTCTACAGTCACCTTGCTATTTCAGTGAAGGATCCAACAAGTTTCTCGGTGGCCTACCTCCCTGTGGCTGGAACATAGTTTCTGCTATTTCAATCGAAACCACAGTTGCACACAAAAAGTCAGGGTTTGGGGGAAGGGTGGGTGAAAGATTGCAGAGAGAGTCCAGCACACCCCTCTCCACTCTATTGCAAACAGCACACCCAGATGTCCTCAGGGAGGGGGAAGTACAATAAGAAAACACCTGTGAATTCCTTGCAGAACTCCCCCGATGGCCACATTCCACCCTTCCCTCTCATATAAAAGATTCCATTTGCTCCATCTCTGACCCCAGGGCATGGACAAATGGATGGAGGCCTGGTGTGGCTTCTCTACTCTTGGCTGTGTTCCCCTTGTCAATTAATCATAGCACCCCAGTCTGACAAGTCCCACTCTCTGCTGCAGCTCATCCGCTGGCTGTTCCGGTGATTACTCCAAAGTCTTCTCCAGATGCAAAAATTTTTCAGTGTTTTCTTCTTTTTTTTTCTTCTGCACTGCTCCAACTCATATGCTAGTTACACATGGAGAGGGGCCTTGGTTTCCTCCCATAGAGCGGACTGCAGTCAGAAGGAAACTTGAGGACTGGATTCTAGTCTACCAGTTTTGTCACCAATCTCCCTAAGTTTCTGCATCCTTGGTTAATGGTGCCAAAGATGAAAATTGTTAAGGTCTTAATTAACTTGTTTTTGATTTTAGAATTGAGTGACAACACTTCATTCCATAAAAGAGAAGGGTTCTAAGGGGCTGAGCAGAAAAGACTGGTTTTACAGACAAAGACAGCTGAGAAAAACAAAGAAAGTGCCAAAAGCAGATTGACCATTTCAAAGTAACTTTTCTTATAAGGCAAGTACAGGGAGACAGAATGGCAGAAAAATAACTAATTGAGTAACACCCTATTACTTCAGGTTACTTTCTGCTAGGATTAAAGGATGTAAGGATTAAAGTAGAAAGAACTTGGTTATCATGTGAATTGCTTGGCCTGTTTGGGAAATCTATCATCCCCCATACATATGAC
>RJWT010026817.1:0-15697 GCA_004365215.1 Cuniculus paca | reverse complement strand
ACAATACAATGTTTACACATGCGAGTCTGATTTATTTCATTTATGAGTATGGTCTCAAGTTGTATCCATTTACCTATAAAAGTCTCAATATTATCTTCATTTATGGCCGAGTAGTATTCCATTGCATGAAAATATCATGTCTTTTTTATCCATTCCACAGTTGATGGGATATTTGGGATGTTTCCAAGGCTTAGCTATTACAAATTATTCTGCTATAAACATGGGTGCACATGTGGCTATGGTATGCTGTTTTCAATTCTCCTAGGAAAAAACCCAGAACGGGAATAACTGGGTCAAATGGGACTTCTAATTCTAATTTTTAAAGAAATCTTCACATTGACTTCCCCTGTGGTTGTACCAGTCTACACTCCCACCAACATTGGAGAAGGGTTCCTTTTTCCCCAACAGCCCTGCCAGCATTTGTTATTGGTTGATTTCTTGAAGACAGCCATTCTTTCTAGGGTGAGATGGAAACTCAGTATTGTTTTAATTTGCATTTCTCAAATGACCAATGATGTTGAACATTTTTTCATGTATTTATTTTTCATTTACATTTCTTCATCTGAGAAGTGTGTATTAACCTCAGATGCCCATTTTTGGATTGGGTTTTTGAATTTGGGGTACTATAATTTTATATATATATATCTTTTACTTCCTTTGTTAGATTGATTCCTAAGTAACTTTTTTTTTTGGATGGTTTGTGAAGAATGTGGTTTCCTTAATTTCTCTCTCAGTGAGTTTGTTGTGTGTATACAGGAATGCTATTGATTTATAGAGTGTTGATTTTCTATTCATTTACACTGCTGAATTTTGTTATTAAGTCTAGAAGTCTTTTGGTGGAGTTTTTGGTGTCTTCTATGTAGAGTACCATGTCATCTGCAAATAATGATAATTTAACTTCTTTCTTTCTTATCCTTATTCCATTTATTTCTCTCTCTTGTCTAATTGCTCTGGCTAATGTTTCTAGAACTCTATTAAATAGGAGTGGGGATAGTGGAGATCCTTGTCTTGTTCATGATTTTATATTGAAAGCTTTTGGTTTTTGGCCATTTAGTATAATGTTGGCTGTTGATTTGTCATAGATGGCTTTTATCAGATTGAGGTAAGGACCATCTATTCCAGTTTTCTGTAGTGTTTTTATCATAAATGAGTCTTGGATTATGTCAAAACCTTTTTCTGTATTTATTGAGATGATCATGTGATTTTTGTCTTTGGCTCTGTTGATATGGTGTATTACACTTATTGATTTGCATATGTTTAACCATTCCTGCACACCTGGGATGAATTCTACTTGGTCATAGTGCATAATGCTCTTGATGATTTACTGCATTCTATTTGCTAATATCTTATTGATGATTGTTGCATCTATGTTCCTTAGGGAGATTGGCCTGTAATTCCACCTTTTGGTTGAATTTTTCTATTGTTTTATTATCAGTGTAATACTTGCATCCAGGAATGAGTTAAGGAGTATTGCTTCCCTTTCAATTTCATTAAAGAGTTTGAAGAGTATTGGCATTAACTCTCTACATTTCTTGCAGAATTCAACAGTGAATCCATCAGGACTTGTACTTTCCTTTGTTAATAATTTTTTAAGCCTATTTTAAATGTCATTATCTGACACTGCATTATTCAGAATTTTTATATCTTCTTGATTCAACTTTGGTAATTTATATGTATGTAGGAATATGTTCATTTTTTCTGTGTTTTCCATCCTATGAAAGCAAAGATTTTCAAAGTAGGTATTTGTGATCGTCTGAATTTCCGTAGGGCCTGTAGTAGTGATTTCACACTTTTTGTTCTGCATTGCATGAATCTGAGTCTTTTCTTTTTGTTTTTTTTTTATAAGGTTAGATGAGGGTTTATCAATTTTATTTATTCTTCTAAAGAACCAACTCTGATTCATTAATTTTTTATGTTGTTTTCTTAGTATCAATTGTACCAATATCTGCTCTGATCTTTATAATTTTCTCCCTTGTATAAGCTTTGGGTTTGTCTTTCTCTTCTTTTTCTAGAAACTTGAGGTGCACTCTTGCAAATTTTTTTTTTTTTTTTTGCTGCACTGGGGATTGAACTCACAACCTTGTGCTTGCCAGGCAGGCGCTTAGGCCACTGAGCTAGATCCCCGGCCCTTTGAGGTGCACTCTTTAGGTTGTTTATTTGTGCTCACATTGGTTTCCTGATGTGAGAATAATGCTATGAATTTTCCTTTTAGCACTGCTTTCATTGTGTTCCACCGTATCTGCTATGTTTTATCTGCATTTTCATTTAATGGTAGATATTTTTTAATTTCTTCTTTAATTTCATCTGTAACCTATTGTTTGTTCAGGAGAGTGTTATTTAATTTCTGTGTGTTTATGGATATTTCCATTTTCTTCTACCATTAATTTCTAATTTCACTGTACTATGATCAGATAATACACATGGGATAATTTCAATTACTTTGCAATTACTTAAGTATATTCTGTGGACTAGTATTCTTTGACTTTCAGTCTATGAATTTTTTTTTGAGTTAAATGTGTTTCTTGTGTACAGGATATTGCTCAATCTTGTCTCTTAATCCATTCTGCCAGTCTATTCCTTTTGGTTGGTGAACCGAGGCCATTTCCATTAATGGTTATAACAGATAAATACTGGCTTCTCTTTTTCACATTATTTTCTTGCTGTTGGTTCCCTAGTTTCCACGCTGTTTAATTGCTTGCCCTGCCTGGTGGTTTCTTTCAGTTGTTGTTCTTGGAACTGTGGTTATTTTTATCTCTGTGTAGAATACCTTTTAGTAATCTTTGTAGGGTTGGTTTAGTGGTCACGAATTTCTTCAGTTGTTCTTTGTTATGGAAGTATCTTATTTCTCCATTAATTTTGAAAGATAACTTTGCAGACTACAACAGTCTTGGTTGGTATTTTTTTTCTTTCAAGACTTGAAATAATTCACTCCAAGCTGTTCTTGACTTGACGGTTTGTGTTAAGACTGCCATGATTCTGATGAACTTTCCATTACAGGTGATCTGTTTTTTACTTTCTAACAGCCTTTAATAATCTGTTCCTGCCCTAAATTTCTGGACTTTTGATTATTATATGTCTTTTTATTTGGTCATGACTATTTGGGGTTCTGTATGCTTCATTTATTCATGTGTCAAATTATTCATGTTTGGGAAGTTTCTGCCATTCTTTCTGTGAAGAGTTTTTTTTGTTTTGTTGTGTTTTTTTAATGGTGTTCATGCTGTCTCCAGCTTTCTCTTTTACCTCAATCTTATGTTATTCTTCTTTGCTTCATCTTATAACTGGTGGACTGATTTTTCATGCTCACTCGCTGTTTTTAAGATGTCTTTCTTTTCATGATCTCTAGCTGCAATTCTGTCTTTAAGCTCTGAAATTCTGTCCTTTCTATTGTTCAGTCTGTTGCACATACTTTCAATGGAGGTTTAAATCTCTTGGGTTTCTGTTTGGATCTGTTTCATGAATGCCAGTTTTTTCCTACGTTGGGAATTTTTTGGTTCTGCAATTTTTCTAAGATCATCTATTCTTTTATCTGTATCTACTCTAATATCTTTGATTTTAAGCACCATTGCTTTTTGTACCTAAGAGATTATTTTCTCTATACCCCCTTCCACTTGTTTTTTCACTTCTGTTGCTATCATTTCAGAAAGTTCCAGTGTTTGACTTCCAATTTTATCTATTTCATTGTGCTCCAGTCTTAACCTTGGTAGGGTAGGGGTTTTGGGGTTGCATTTTGCTTATGTGTCTTGTCATTATCTGTTTTTTTAAATTTTATTTTGTTTTCTGTGTTGATGCTTGTCAATTTCTTATGGTAGATAGCTTTATTACTAGTATTGAGGCTTCCTTAGGAGTTTTTTCTTCTTCACAGATGTCCTCTAGATGTAGGTGGTTCTTACAGCTATCCCAAGAACATACCTTCCCAATGTGTAATGGATGCAGAGTTACTATTTGGCTTAGTATTGAGTCCTTTAATATGACTGTTGTCATGATCGTGATCCCATATAATCACAGTGTTATCATACAAGGGAGAAAAACTGATTATAACATGTATGACATCCTGGTTTAAATAGTAGGGTTAGTAATAATAATAGTTTCAAGTACAGCTTAACTATTAACGAACTATGGTAACCATTAATCTGCTACCTCCAACCTCAGGGGGAAACACTAAAGCTATATAACAAAATCAAACATATATCATGACTTGTATGCAGTGATTTTCCCCTTAGTAAGTGATTTTTCCCTGCTGCAGGGGGCAGGGGTGGTTTCAGATGGGTAGGGGACAGAGTAAGGTGATGAATGATGTCAAATGCATTAGAATTAAGACTGGAGGTCAAAGGGTGATCACCTAAGTTTTGAGAAACTGGAGGACACAGCAGGGATAGAATGAAATAGAATGCAAAGGAGTAATCTGAAAGAGGAGGGACAATGTTTCTTCACTTGAAAGTTTAAATTCAAGAGGTAGTTGAAGAAAGAGAGAAAGAGGATATGTAAAAGAAAATAAAAAAGAGAGGTAAGAAACCTAGACAGTCAAAAAAGGAAGAGAGAGAGAAAAAAAAAGGACACCAGTAAAAAGAGGAGAAAAAAAAGAAAGAAAAAACCCACAAGGAAAGCACAAAATACTAAACTAAACAAAACAAGACAAAATACAACCAGACAGGAAAAGGATAACCAATCTGACAAACAAAGGACAATAAAAATAATAAAATACCTCTGGCACTTACAGTTCTGTGATAGTGTCCAAGTCAGAACCCAGAAATTGGCTCTATACTCCAGCCTATTTTGCCTTGAGAACTGTGCTGGGTCTAAAGCTGATCTTGGTCTCTGGGTGTGGCGACTGGGACTGGTCTTCTGTCAGTGGAGTTGTCCAGATCCCACTGCTGCTGCTTCACACATTTTGTGCTTGTAGGTCTCGTTGATTACTCCATCTGCCAAAGGTGTGCGTGTGCCTGCATGCCTGGGGTCTGCCTGGCCCGGGGGCCTCCAGTGGTGGTCCAGTGGCTCTGCCCAGCAAAGGCACTTCAAGTTAAATTGTTTTGAAAAAAGCCGGGCATGGTGGCTGACGCTTGTAATCCCAGCACTCGGGAGGCTGAGACAGGCAGATCATTGTGAGTTCAAGACCAGCCTGGGCTACAAAGTGAGCTCAAGGCCAGCCTGAACAGCATAGTGAGGCCCTGTCTCAAAAAACAGGGCTGGGGATCTAGCTCAGCGTCTAAGCGCCTGCCCGGCAAGGTCATGAGTTCAATTCCCGGTGCCACAAAAAAAAAAAATTGTTTTGAAAAATATAATTGTGATTTTTAAAGATCAAGAAATCTGACCATAAAGATATATTATTATTTGAAGAGGTTAAGTACAAGAATTTCATGTTTCATATTTTGTATTTCTAAGATACTGATACATTGTTATTATATTAGACTTAAGAAACTCTGGAATAAAATTTAGTAAAGACATGGAGAATAAATATGGCTATTGCTCTTCAAAGTCAGGGGGTTAGGAGACTGTTTCCTTTAAGAGAAAAGAAAAAAAAACATAGGAAGAAAAGAAATTCCAGCTTAGGTGTTGCTAGCCAACGGGGTGACCTTACAAGGTAAGCATTACTATTCCAATTCCCATTAACCTCAACTGTGAAAAAGTTTAGATAACATCTGTCATTCCATTGCCCTTGAACATGTTATGAGACTGTTCGATATATGTAAAGAAGTTTGAAGATTACCCAATGTAACCTACAGATCTCATGCTAAATTCAAAATGATTTAATTCATAGAAAATTAATTTTTGTAGAAAGTCACTCTTTGAATCTTGTTCTATTGTATGTAGAGATCAATATTCAGCCAGATTTTTCAATGTCTGCAGAGAATACAACCCTGTTTAATACCACTCGTACACAAAGAATCTTTCTGTCTAGTCAAAAGGCAGCATTCCACAAAACCTCCATTTTGAAAGAACTTCTTATTTTGAAATAATGAACTACTTCCAAGTTACATTAAGATTGTATGATACCCCTGAATTTGAAGACCAAGCATTTATCGGACCTTTCTTTTAAACTAGTTTCGTGCTGTTTTCTTTAGGAACCATCTCATTTTTTCACTCAAGGAAATACTGCAACCATTGTATCATCTATTACACACACACACATACACACACACACACACACTTAAGGCTGTAATGACCCATATCTGTCTGTTATAGAATCAGGATTCTCTTCCCAAGCACATGATTTGTTGAAGAAAGGACTACGCTGATGATGAAGTCAACAATTATAGAGAATACTAGGTTGCCAACGGAATATTCTCTGTTTCTGTTCAAAATAGTAAAATGGAGCTTCTAATGGAATGTCCAAGTGACCTCTTAGGAAACAGCAAATGAAGAACTAGATTAAAACTAAAGAAACAATTGATTTTAAATTTCTAGACCGTTATCATCAAGGTTAAATAATTATGTTATATTTGGTAAATTTTATTAATTACTCCACTCTATATGTATAGACACGAAATGAAATACTGCTCTCATCCTTGGTAAATGACTAGATTGGCTACCAATTGCAATAAATCCTTATTTTATGAGTCTTCTTCCTCCTAGTTTTAAAGACTGACTACCACCCAAATTTGGTCCATAATTTAAAGCTGGATATTGGAAACATGTCCAATCCATGGTCTCTAGGTTAGATGTACCTGTGCTATATTAAAACATAAAAATGGGGAAGTTTCATTACGTATACACATTAACTATGTTATATACTTTACATTTGGCCCAATGTAATTCCTCTTCCATGAGTACAGCTTGGGCAAGTCATGTATGTCCCTCCCACATGCTGGACCTTGGTCACACTTAAAAGGTTATGAGATTGATACTATAAATTAGAATAACAGGACACTGAATTTAATTTATCAGTGTTATACCTACCAGATTGTTCTTATTTATATGAAAAATACAACTTTCCTTGTAGTTCAAATTAAATGGAAAAATTTTTTTCTTTTTCAGTGTGAGTCAAACACAAAGAGCTATTTGCGTCATCCAAACATTTAATAACTTCATTTTAATATCCACAATGCAGTCTACTTTACACAATGTCCTAAGGACTAAAGTCCATTCATCAGGACATACATCTTTTAGAGAGTTCTTAGAAATTGTGAAAGTATTCTTCACCCTCTAGCATTCAGATCTTAAATAACAGAGTTCCTAAAATAGGGCTATAGTTCCTCAGATTCTTCCAACTGAATGACTCACCTTGACTGAGAAATTCCTTCTTTTAACAAAGAATCTAATTTCTTGAGGCAATAACATAGATTAGCAAGATGAGGCAACTACAATACCATAATAAAGTGAGCAATGCATGCTAGAGCCAGAGAAAGATTCATCTGTTTTAATACTACTTGCTTTTGTCTGGGTGATAATGCAAACATGTGCAAAATGTTGTTGATTATTACTGTTAACATTATCAGTAGTAGTTCTAAATTTCTTGCCAGATGTGGTGGCACATGCCTGTAATTCCAGCACTTGGGAAGCTGAGGCAGGAGGATTGCTATAAGTTCGAAGCCAGCCTGGGCTACAAAGTGAATTCAAGGCCAGCCTGCATTACACAGGGAGACCCCTGTCTCAAAAAGACAAAAAATAAAAAAAACTAAATTACTTTTTCTCAATTCAGGAAAGATCCTGTTGTTTATTCTATCTTACATTTTTCAAATTTATGATATAGCCTCTTTGCATGTGAGTGTGTGTGTGTGTGTGTGTGTGTGTGTGTATCCAAGAAGATAGTGTAATTCTCCCTGTTTCCATGTTGGGAAAAGTGCAATATCAATGTTATCTCCTGCTCCTAATAGAAACTACATAAGCACTGCAAAAAGCTAAGTGGTGACATCAAACACTGATGCACTGAAGAGAAATTGCTTGGCTTTTGTAGAGTTTATTTAATCTTGTTAAGTGAAGCGCATACCTACTCAAATTTAATGAAAACATTGAACAAATTTTCAGATATTATATCGTATTTTGTTCGCTGAAAATACCTTAATTATATCGTTTATCTACTATCTTATTACAAGCATTGGGGGAAAACTGTGAGAAAAATAAATAAGTATATCGCAGATGTATTTCAGGAGTCTTTGTATACAAGGAACAAATACGAACCAAAAAGAATGAAAAACAGTGTGGACTGCAATTGAGCACACACATAATTCCAGAATATGGGACTATGGTAGGTCAAAAAGGAAATAGAGTACTCTGACTTCAAATTGTTAGGGACTCTAAAATAAAGAAAGAATTATATTCATCTTGCTGTTTGAATTCTATCTATTTGAGGTTTTGCAAAATACAAAGTTGGCATTTAACTAGTTTTCTTATTTAACTTTGTATTTCATTATTGTATTCTATTAATTTGGTATTTTTACTGAATAAAAACTAAATGCAAACTTAAAATAGTTTAGGTATGTCAAATTAGAAATGTATTCAACATGACATTTCTTAATTTTCTTATTGTAGGCTTTTAAAAACTATACATTATTGAGTCAACCTGAACATTTTAGAAAAAAAACTTTTAAAGTATAAAATTTAATTTAAATATCAAATGCTCATTTCAATTTATGAGATAAGAATATGACTATATAGATTAGCATAATGTTCTTGATAACTAAATAAGATTATTCTTTTCAGTCTGTTTTTCATTTGTGCCTTTTATCCATTCATCTTATGTGTTGTCATATAAGAAGCATCAGTAAGAAAACGTATAGCTAGTTTTAGAGGGCTCCAAGGATTACAGTAATAAACACTTTCTATATAAAATTATTGTGCAAGTGGAACAAAAGAATTCATTATTGCATCATTTAAAAATTTTACTATGCAGGTTGTAGAAATAACCTATAAAACTTCACACATTTGAAGTTGTTAAAATGTTTTATTAGGACATGCATCCAGCATGTTGCCTTAATCTCATTTTAGTGACTAAGACTGTTGCTTAAAAGAATATTCTATTTCTCTTACCGATAAGTACTTTCTAGTCATTTCCTAAGAGTAATGGAGGGACATTGCCCCCAGCAGGGAAAAAGGAGAATAGAAAGCATGATCAATTGTAGCAATTCATCTAGAAGTTAATGAATCTGAGTATGAGAAATTGTACATACCAACAAGAAATAATCTTAGGAGTAAATATGTAAAACCCCCAGCTATTAATTTCCTTTTTTCTGTTTTAATCTACATTTTATGACAAAAAAAGTTAGTCATTTTATTTGGATGATATTAAAAAATTAACTAATTGAAAATAGCTCATTGTGAAGGTTTATACCATAGCCCATGATCAATAATTTTATGGTGATTAAAAGTAATATAAAATTGGTATACGTTCCATATAAATCAGAAATAGATACAAACCCTTACAGCTCATGTAAGTTAATTCTTTACCCTCTAAACCTTATAAAATGAGAAATAAATGTGCTTACTTGAACACCTACAGAATCATCTCACTTCTAAAAAATTGACAGATTTTTCAATTTAAATTTTTGGTGTACTTTTTCTTAAAGATAGATTGCAAACAGGAAGAAGTGGCATTTGATATTTCTTACTCTCTGACATTGTTCTGAAACATTGTGTCACAATTACAATGAGCAATTCAAAATTTATGATGCATTGCATAATTTATTGTCACATTTCAGGCTGCCTTTTTAAAAAAAAATTTTTAACTTACAGAAGGGATGAACATTTTGAGGCATTTTCCAATACAGGCTTTTAAAGTTATTCTTTTTCTCTGTCTCTGGCCTGCTTCTCCTCCTACCTCCACTTTCTGTCTAAAATTGAGAACTTTTGAACATCTCAGTGTCTGTGACGAGATTGAATTTATGTATGGTTGACATTTAAAATAAAATGTTATTGCAGAAAATGTCAGAAAGTGTAGAAGTTAAGTCATCTGTTGGAGGAACTTAATATACTTTATAACCTTGTAATTTTTATCAGATTTAAAAGATTTATTCTGTCATAAATAAGTGATGTTATCCATAAAGTTGAACTTTCTTTTGGAGTAAATAATAGTCATTGAAAAAACAAATTGAAAGTTAAAGAATTTAATCTATCTAAATACTCTAGGATTAAAAAAGGTATAATACTGAAGCTTAAATTTTTATTATAAGGCAATATTTATTTGCATTTAGGATAATCAAGTCATCTACATATCTTTTAATTGCTAGACATCTCTGATGAACTGCAAAATATAAGAAGAAAACACTTGCTTTCACTAAAATGTTGTTTTCCTCCTTATTTGGTTTTGAGTACTGTGAAAAACTACAGTGAAAAAAGACACTTAAATTATAACATCTAACTGAGAAGAGCTCTCTGCGTCCATCATTCAGTCCATGGCTCTGTGGATATGAAAGAAAAGCCTACTGTCTCATTTTTTTTCCAAGTGTATTCTTTAATAAGTATAAAGTATATAAACAATTAGGTAAGCTCGTAGAGAAGCTGACCAAGATACATAAATTAGAAGATTCAAGTATCCACCTAAATTTTCTGCATTTTTTAAAAAATTTTGTAGAATATTTATTAAGGTTGTTTAATATACAACTTTTCGTGTCATTCTGGAAGTCCCTCACTATAAGGATAATTCTGTTGTTTGATGACAAACAGCAGCCATAATCATTATTCTGGACCTCCACGTTGGATAAACTCCATTTCCTTTTGCGATATTAGTTTTCCTTCTGTGTTTCGGAGGTACCAAGTTTAGTGTTTCCACTGTGTCCGGTGGACCTAGATGCATCGGCAACTCTAGTGATTTACTCCCCTTAGAAGGCTGAGAAATTGCGTAAGAGCGAGATGGGATGCCTGCTGATCTCAAAGCTTCTCATACACTGGGTTTAGGATTGTCTCTTCTATCAGGGAACCTTATTAATGGTGTATGTGGCTTGACTACTTGGATGACCCGGCTGGCAGACACCGTCTTGCTGCCCATCATGATCCTGGGAAGGGGTGGCTTCAGGGGTGCGAGCCCCCTGCCTCGGTATGCGGAGTCGCTGGCAGCTGGGGGCGGGGCTACTGTCTCATTCTTACATTATTTAGAAATCTAAGTAGGAAGATTAGATATATGCTTGAAATGAATTGTTGTAACGTTCACAGCAAATTAAAATACTATACATCAATGTTCAGAAATCAAAAATGTCTGATAAACTTGTATGATTTAAATTCGTAAACCTTGCCTACAAGATCTCTAGTTTGTATAACTTAATGCTAAAAATTTCATAAAAGAAGTCACACAGTTTGTTTACTTATTGAATCTCCTAAATTTTTTAAGATTGGTATTAAAAACTAAGCTTTTTATTTAATTTCAAATTTTAACACACTATTTTGAAATATTAATTTAACCCCAATATTATTTAAATATTTAAATTTGCAAGTGGCATGCATTACCACTAAAAAATTGAAATGTTCCTTAAAGTTATCGGTGTCTATATTTAATAGAAAGCAACACAGGCATACCCACTTTTGCATTTTATTCCGCGGAGAAAAATGTAATCACTACATCTGCAGAAGACAGACCAGCTCCGTGTCAGGTCAGCTCATATTGCGTGCTAATGCCTTCAGCAGTGTTGTAAGGATTCCACAGCTGAGCTGAGTATTGAGACTTCTCTTCTGATTGATCTAGTAGTGAGTTTTGAGATCTGGAGCAAAATGTTGGCTCTTTTGTTATGGTTATTGCACTAAAGTTGCTAACATTTATTTTAAATTATAGGAAATGCTATGATACTGTAAACAAGCAGAAAGAAGTTTTACTTCCTCAACAGACTAATCAAAGCAGGTCAACAAACAAAAGTTCCTTTCCCAGAGACTGAATCCAGGGCTTTGTGTATGAAAAGAACATGCTCTACCACAGAGCTGTACCCCCAGCCCTTAAAGTCCTTAATATGGTTTTTGAAAGCATAGAAAGGTTATTTCACAGCCCCTGCCCTGTTGTTTGGTAGAGATTGTGTAGCCATCTTTATTCTGTGATCAGATTTTACTGTCTGATTCACAGTATGGAACCTGGTGCTTGTGAGTAAATTTTGTTTCCTGTGGATGCACAATTCTGGGGGGAATGTGATTCCTCTAGGGTAGTGAGCAAAGGGAATAAAGTGAAGCTATTTAACAGCCCAGATTAAACATGAAATTATCCAAGATGTAGAGAGAAACCAAAACTAAAGCAGGGTTTGGAGCACATCACCACTGGGAACCGAGCTCGGGCTTCCAGTCTCCTACCCAAGTTCCAGTCACCAGTCAGATGACATCTGTCCATACAATCTCCTCGTGTTTCTCTCTTATGCCACTGTCCTTAATTTCCCCCCAAAACACAAAGCTTTTGTCACTCTTTCCAAGGTGAAATTTGTCTAACCTTTTAAAAAGTGATAATTAGGAGTTTATTTTGGACACAAACATGGAACTCTTCACTGTAGTATTAAATTCTTATACCTCACTGGGCACCAGTTTGTGTACTGTGCTAAAGAAGAGAAAAAGAAGAGTGAAAAGTTTTGCAAGCCATCATTTAACAATATCGAACACTTAATTAACAGAGAAATTTCCCTTGGCAGTGATACATTTGTGGGGAAGAGAACTTTGCCCCTCATGAATGAAAAATGTTTGAATTAGGATACCACAGCCACAGCCTGTGAAATCTTAAAGTGTCCAAATAAATCTCTAATTATAGAAAGATTCTCATTAAATAGTGAACATGTATAATTACAGAAAGGTTTTCACTTAATTAGAATCTCATCAGAGCTCCCATCTGCATTGAGATTTTGATAATAGAGGTCAGGACCTTTTGGGGTTGTTGGGGGAAAGTAGGTCAAAATATGGGACTTGTAAGATCTGTCATGAAGTTTTTGGCATAAATAACTTTTATTGAGTTCTGGGAAAAAATCACAGAAAATAAATGTGTTTATAAAATGTAAAGGGTGAGTGTCAGCATGATTCACTTTGAAGATATCTGTCAAGCAATTATGCTCTTAACATTACAAATTAAATATGACCTAGCATATACCTTGTTGAATGCTATATCTTTCAGATGTGGAGAAATTATAATATGAAATTGTTGACTTCTGTAGCAGGAAATTTGCTGTTTAATGCAAGATTTCATATATAGAGTCAGAGTTACCCTAGGCAGATTCCACAGGAAACCATAAAACAATTTAATTTGAGATGAAAGCTTAAATTGAACACTGGAGTTCATATTGCATGCTAATTTTGGCATCACATGAGGTCTACTTATTGTAATATGGACAATAGATAGTAGATAACCTTATTTGATGCTCTCTTATCCTAAATAGCATCTTTCTTACTTCAATACTGTTTTAAATTAAAATTTTTAGTTAGACAATTTCACTTCACTTAATGCACTATTTTTACAAATGTAATATACTCAAATGTTGATACTTCCAGAAAAAGGAAAACCTGGCTGAATTCTATGAAGTTCTAGACAATGAGACCATAATGATCCATAAGCAATAGTCCTTACTTTGTAGAATAAAAGGAAACATGACCAAATATTTGCAATACAACATGATTAACTGTAAAAAAATGCACAAGATAGCATGGAACTAGAGTAAGAACAAAGACTTTTGTGTGCCTACTATACAAATGTGGAGCGGTTGTCTTTCACTAAAACATTTGGCCCAGCATAGTGGCACATGCCTGCAGTCCCAGCACTTGGGAAGCTGAGGCAGGAGGATTTCCACAAATTCAAAGCCTGAGTATGCAACATAGTTCAAAACCAGCCTAAAATATTTAACAAGAGCCTGTCTAAAACCGTTTTGTGACCCAACAGTTTAGCAGATCCAGTGCATTTCTGCCATCAATTGGTTGTAGGTTCCCTTTCTCTAAGACTCTAAGTCACTTATAATTAATGAAAGTCTCACTTGCTAGCACAACATGATGAAGTCATCCAGGGAGAGAGGGTTAAAACTATACTCTGCTACGTATCATTAACATATATAGGTATAATTCCATTTCCTATGAATATGAAAGAAAACTTCAAAGGCCTTTTATTATTTATTTCTCTTCATAATAAGTACTGGTAAAATTGAATTAATCCAAATCAGTATATGTTTGTTCCACAAATATATGATGCCAGTTTTTCAAGCTGTTGAACTGATCTCTGAAGAAAAACAGAATTTGAACATATATTCTTCGCCTTCAAGGAACCCAGGATAAAACAGGGAAAATAAATAGATGACTAATCAATTGGAATGAAAGATAAATCCATGAAGTGCTAAATCATGATGCAACTAACTGACTCTCATAGAACCAAATGCTTCCATTTCTCCCCATTTCCATGGGCTGTAGGTTATGGTAGGAATCTCCCAGTCTCAGCTGACTAAATGTAACAGACTTCCAGCTGACCTCTCTTATCTCTTAAAGTTTCACTCCTTTCCTACTGAACCATTCTTAAGGCAAACATAATTTACTGAGCAAGTCAGGATGTATCTGAAAGTGAAGAAGGGCAATTAATAACTGCAGCAACACCACAAGTTTGAACCAAAACTATCCTAGGCAAATAATAATAAAAGATTTCCCTGTGCACACTGGGTGTGAATTAATGTCAAGGTGAGCCTTTTAAATGCGTCCTTGGTTGTGATGCATCCTTACTGAAAATCAGGCAATGGTTCTTTACTGATTTTGATGATAAAATCCAGTCCCTCTCTTAGGCATTACAGAACCTACATCACCTTATATCTCATCCCAGTTTCAGTAGACTCTGTATCATCTCTGACTTTTTAGGCTGATCATACACACATCCTGGTTGCTTCTGACTTTCTCACTTGTAAATGAATATTTGGAAGTTCTTTTCAAAGTTTTGTGAGTTGTTAAGGTACAAATTTATAATGTCCCTATGCTAAAAATCCCCATAAAACAAGTTCTTAATATCTGGGGGCAGAAAAACAAGTGAATATATGAATGTTTTATGATGTGAGAGAGAAATATGATAACCAAGAGCTCATTGTAAGAAGCAGAGAGCAGAATGTTGGCTGCCAGAGGCCAGGAGAGTGAGAAGGAAGATGTTGAGATACATTTTAAAAACTCATTGAGACAATGGTATTTAGACTAGACTTAAAAGACAATATTTTTTATGAAAAAAATGAGAAAAATAGGAATTTCAGAAAGCCGTGATTGAAAACTGAGACTATGAGAATGATTTATTTTCTTGGAAAGATTTTATGAGTAAGTTTTGAATACATTTGTAAAATGTGGACATAGAGATTTCAGAAAGAAGTTCTGAAAAATGATGGAAGTCTGCAAATACAATGAAAGCTGCATTTATCTCCATTATTGTATTGAAGTAGGTGCGGTTTAAGAGATGGTCTACAAGGACCTAGGATTTCATAATCACTTTAACTTTAAGTCTAAAGAGAATAGATGCTTTTATTTTATAAGCCTGTGCCAAATGAAGAGTAAATAGCTAAATCTGTTAGTGCTATCCCCAAATCCTGAAACTTCCAAAGCAGTTTTTTGGCCCCAAAGAGCATATCCAGAAGTAGTTAAATGAACAGTCTCCCACTTCTCTCTGTTCATCAACCTCAGACTCCCTGTGTATTAAGGCTTTTTAAAAGAGTAAAATTCACAAATTCTTCTTGAAATATACTTGTACCCAAAAGGTTTATGTCAATGTGTTTGAAGAAAATAGTTTCAGAAATAGCAGGTATCAAAGACTTAAAAATACCAAGACCCACTTTCTCTCCTTTTCTTTCCCCTTTTGCTTTCCATG